>JAPMUY010002824.1:17500-24043 GCA_026901105.3 Galaxias olidus
TTGCGCTGGCTTTGTACAATGCGTGTGTCGTTGCTTATTCTATTGCGTTTGGAGTTGCCTATTGTGCTGGCTATGTACAATGCGTGTGGCGTTGCTTATTGCTTTGCGGTTGGAGTTGGCTGTTGCGCTAGCTTTGTACAATGCGTGTGGCGTTGCCTATTGCTTTTGCTTTGTACAATGTGTTTATGGTTGCCCAATGCGTTGTCGTTTGCTACAAAGGCTACACACAGAATGCTAAGCTACACACAGCCTTCCGCCAGCGATTTGTTAACATGGACCTAGTCGACCGTTTGGGAGTTGGAGTTCATCAAATTATTTGTTTTAGCTTACCACTAAGGTACACGTTAATCAGACTTTTTCATGTAATATTTTTCCTGGCTTTAAAATGTGTATAGCCTACACGTTTTATACATGATTAAAAAAAAATAACAGGGCAGCCCATCTTTTTCTTGGTGAGCTAGCCATCCTGACAGTGTTCGTTAAATTAAATTAATACGCTTGATTCTATTAATTAGCTGTTCACCCGGTCCCTTAATAACTGAATAGGTTAAATCAGAGTTATAACGAAAACTGTCAGGAAAATTGTTCCAAAATTGTCCCCCCCCCCCCCCCCCACACACACACACACACACATTTGCATACCTGACAGAGAACGCTGGACAAGGCGCCCTGCACACACACACACACCTACACTGATAAGCACACACACATACACACACCAAACACACACGCACACACCAAAGACACCCACTAACACATGTACACGGACAAACACACACACACACACACACACACACACACCAAACACTCTAACACACCCATGCTGACAGGCATTCACACCAAACACACACTGACACACAGACACACGGACAAACACACACACCAAACACACTTACACAAGTGCATCAACAAACACACACACACACACACACAAAAAAAACACACCGCAATCAGCGTTCATATCCCCCGGCGAGAGGATCACCAAGGGCCCAAAAACAGAACAAATATTTGATTTAGCAGAGGAGGAGGAGGAGGAGGAGGAGGAGGAGGAATGAAACATTGGCCTGATGTGAGAGGCTGTGGCTGAATGAAGGCGTCTCATACACTACAGTGTGGGGTTTCAGACATTTGTGACCCGTCCCCAGACCGTACACAGATTTAGGACGAGGGCAGGAGTCGCAGAGAGAGAGAGAGAGAGGGACTCAGAGAGTGAGAGAGAGAGAGAGAGAGAGAGAGAGAGAGGGACTTAGAGAGTGAGAGAGAAAGGAAGAGTGTGAGAGAGACAGAGAGAGAGAGAGAGAGAGGAGAGTGAGAGCGAGAGAGAGAGAGAGGGAGAGACAGGGAGAGAGAGGGAGGGACTTAGAGAGTGAGAGAGAGAGAGGGAGAGTGTGAGAGAGAGACTTAGAGGTGGTGGAACGAGTTAAAGGCCTCACCTTTCACTTCCACCTTAAATGGAGGCTTTTGATGCTGAGATTGTCTGTGTGGAGCCAGTCTGGAGTCAGAGAGATAGGGAGAAGTGCTTTCTGCAGTGAGGGCCCCTTCACAGTACAGAGAGAGAGGGGGTGCTCTGCAGTGAGGGCCCATACACAGTACAGAGAGAGAAAGTTCTCTGCAGTGAGGGCCTCTACACAATACAGAGAGAGAGGGGTGTTCTCTGCAGTGAGGGCCCCTACACAGTACAGAGAGAGAAGGAGAAGTGTTCTCTGCAGTGCGAGCCCCTACAGAGTACAGAGAGGGTGAAGTGCTCTGTGCAGTGAGGGCCTCTACACCATACAGAGAGAGAGGGGTGTTCTCTGCAGTGAGGGCCCCTACACAGTAAAGAGAGAGAGAGAGTGTTCTCTGCTGTGAGGGTCCCTACACAGTACAGAGAGAGAGGAGTGCTCTGCAGTGAGGGCCCCTACACAGTACGGAGAGAGAGGAGTGCTCTCTGCAGTCAGGGCCCCTACACAGTACAGAGAGAGAGTGTTCTCTGCAGTGAGGGTCCCAACACAGAACAGAGAGGGAGGGGTGCTCTCTGCAGTGAGGGCCCCTACACAGTACAGAGAGAGAGGAGTGTTCTCTGCAGTGAGGGCCCCTACACAGTACAAAGAGAGAGGGGTGCTCTCTGCAGTGAGGGCCCCTACACTGTACAGAGAGAGGGAGTGCTCTGCAGTGAGGGCCCCTACACAGTACAGAGAGAGAGTGTTCTCTGTAGTGAGGGTCCCAACACAGAACAGAGAGGGAGGGGTGCTCTCTGCAGTGAGGGCCCCTACACAGTACAGTGTGTAGTGTACAGTACAGTATAGTGAGTGTGTCTCCCTCTTTCCCCTCTCTCTCCTCCCCCTCTCCCCCCCACCTCTCGCTCACTCCCCCGTCTTCCTTCCTGCTGCTCCTTCTCTTTCATTTTTGCGCTCTCTCTCTCTCTCCCTCCTTCCTCTTTCTCTCTCTCTCCCCCTCTCTTTCTCGCCTACTCTCTCTTGTAATCTCTCTGTCTCTTCTTTCCTTTCTCTCTCTCCCTATCTCTCTCTCTCCAACCTGTTTTCGTTTCAACAGGAAGTTCGGTGAGGGAATATAGGTGTGACTGTGCCCTGCTATTAATTAGTTCAGTAGAAAGACTCCATTCAAAATGGCCCCTGAACGAGAGGGAAAAAACCTGTCCCCATGGGAACTGCAGTTTGACTCCAGTCCTGTGCCGACCCTCAGGGGGATTCCGATTTAAAAAATTGCTCACTTCTCTTCTATTTCAGCTACAGAAGCCTTTAAACAAAAGCTTCAAATCATAACATAGTTTTGTGTGCCGTGTTTTGTATTTCTCTGTATTCTCTCATATGACCAGAAAACAACATTGTGAACAAAAATTATATAGACGCAAACCATTTTTTTTTTTAAAAAGCCTGAAGCAGCAGGGCCAGGAAATGGAGTCTAAATTGAGTGCGCTGGCAGTCCCATGGGCACTGGCTTTACCCTCAGCCTGTCATTGAGGTTTGGGTTTTACAGGGACAAGTGCGGTGGTTTCAGCATGGAGACCTCACGTCCTCTGTCTGGGAACAGGAGGCCATTTTGGGAAGCGGCCTTGTTCCCCACAGCGTTCCCTGACAGTTAAAATACACGGCCTCCGGCCCGTTACGCATGGGGTTTGACCACATGCTGTGTGCGTATATATATATATAAACTTAATTATCGTATAAGCGTAAAAGAAAAAAATATGGTAGGACCAAAGCTAGTAATTTGCGCTCTTTTTCGAAGCTATTAGACTTCTATTCGTAAGCCCTTCCTTCCAAGCAGAGTAAGGCTACTGCCGCACTGAATCTGTTTTCTCGTGGTAATTGCATGCAAATCTAGCTTTTCTTTCAGATCTGGTGTTGCGTTTTTATCTTTTGATACAGTGCTGCTAACTTTTCTGAAAACATTTGCGTGAGAAATGAGGACTGTCGTGCGCACGCAACCATTTTGTTTTAGATTGGGGTCATCACCACAAGCGGCACACATTTATTCCTCTTTGTACTTCTGTAAATATTTCGATTGGATTGCTGCTTTCCTCGGACTGGCTTGCTGCTTTGCAGAAGTACAAAAAATACAGCACTGTCCGATTTTTTTAAATGGTCTGCAATAGCAGTTTACGCTTCCCTGAAGCAAATGTGTGAATTTATGAGAAATTTGAGGTCTACACAAACAATCAATTCCATACTGTCACATGATGCCAGGTGTAAAATAACAAACTACACTCTGAGAGTCAATTAATATAATTCCTTTTGTAGCGAGTAACATGGGGTCTCAGTGAGAATGTAAGGGATTGAACAGAAAATCTTTGGGAAAGCTGCTTAAAATATAAATACTCTTTTACAATCCTGAAAATGAAATTAATTTAAATATAGTAACAAATTGACTACAAACCATTTATACTTTGTATACATAGTCTCCACCTCTGTCAAAACGTTTGAATAAAGAAAAAAGTGTTGTGAAGTGTCAACATAGGTTTTACATGATAGCACAGCGTCAGCACAGTTAAAAAAAGCCATACAATTTGAACACTGTGTTGGAAGACCCAAAGCATTCCGTGGTAGCATGCGTAATGACCTCCTCTGACCACTGGGGGCAGCATTGTTACATTGCCATAAAAACTCCCTCTAACATCAAACTCTGGTTCTACAGCTGCCCTCAGCTGTAGTTTAATAAGTGATTTACGATGCTTTGAAAATAAACCCGGTTAATACAGTTTTGTGATTTCCCATTACAGAATAGCCAAACCTAGACTCTGTGCTGGACCAGCTTCTTATAAAATGGCACACTGTTAATAGTTTACGAATAAACAAACCATTCCAGTTCAGTTATAGGTACCACAGAACACTATTATCATTTTACATATTTATGGTGACAACGTTTTCCTGGGTCGTTTAATTCCCTATCGCTAAGTTATAGTATTCTGTGGCAGTATTTAAGGGTTTTGGTTTTTAGACGAGAACGAGGTTTGGACAACGAGTGGCTTCAGCTGCCCCAACTCTCTTTCTCTGAGCCTTCATTTACCTGGGTCCAGGAAAAAGAAGAGAGAACAGAGAGAAACGGAGTATGTTATGATAAAGAACAGGAGGAGGGAGGGTGGGAGGGAGGGAGGGGGTTGACAGGAAGAGAGAGAGAGAGAGAGAAGCAGAATATTGCCTATTTGGGAGAAGAGGAAGGAATGAAAGGTAGCAGAGAATTTCGTAAAAGGGTTGTTTTTATAAATTAAGAGAAGGTAAGAAAGAAGGGGACATGCCCATACAGAGAGAGCGAGAGAGAGAGAGAGAGAGGGAGATAAAGAGAGAGAGAGAGAGAGAAAGAGAGGGAGATAAAGAGAGAGAGAGAGAGAGACAGCGAGATAAAGAGAGGGAGATAAAGAGAGAGAGAGAGAGAGAGAGAGAGAGAGAAACAGAGAGATAGAGAGAGAAACAGAGAGAGAGAGAGAGAGAGAGAGAGAGAGAGAGAGAAAGCAGCACTGTCGCCTTGCACTCTACCTCCAGGACCTGAGCATGAATCCAGCTTTTGTGATGTAACAGTGTGTTGACCCACGGAGGAGCAGGGAGGGAGGGAGAGAGAGAGGGAGAGAAGGAGAGAGAGAGAGACAGAGGGGGGGTTACCTGAAACACGCAGGAGAGACAGGGAGGGGGGGTGAAATTGCACAGAATTTTTACATGGAGATCAGACAAACATCATCATATGCAGGATTGTCATTATTAATTATTATGAAAAATATGAAATATATGAAAAATTATATACGTATTAAGCAAACTGAGATTACAGACTAGCTCATTTTTCAACCCTTCAAGCGACTGGTCATACAGGCAGAGAAATAGAAATGCTAGAATATATTAGATGTAAATGTATGTAGTTTCCATCTAAAAGAGACCTGTTGTGGAAAAGTCACTGATTCATCTAGAGTAAAGTCACTGATTCATCTAGAGTAAAGTCACTGATTCATCTAGAGTAAAGTCACTGATTCACCTTGAGTAAATTCACTGATTCACCTTGAGTAAAGTCAAGGATTCACCTAGAGTAAAGTCACTGATTCACCTAGAGTAAAGTCACTGATTCATCTAGAGTAAAGTCACTGATTCATCTAGAGTAAAGTCACTGATTCATCTAGAGTAAAGTCACTGATTCACCTAGAGTAAAGTCACTGATTCACCTTGAGTAAAGTCACTGATTCACCTTGAGTAAAGTCACTGATTCACCTAGAGTAAAGTCACGGATTCATCTAGAGTAAAGTCACTGATTCATCTAGAGTAAAGTCACTGATTCATCTAGAGTAAAGTCACTGATTCATCTAGAATAAAGTCACTGATTCATCTAGAGTAAAGTCACTGATTCATCTAGAGTAAATCTTCTATTCATTCATTGGCACTAGAAATGATCACGCTACCCTTCTACCCCTCTCTCTCTCTTCCTTTTTCCTGCCTGCCTCCCTCGTTCCCTCCCTCCTTTGCTCCTTGCATCTCCGCTTCTCCCCCAGAAATAACAGCAACACATAGAGAGTGTATTCACTGACTGGTGCAGCCTCCACACACACACACACACACACACACACACACACACACACACCGGATTGGGCTGGTGCAGGCTCCACACACGCACACACTGGATTGGGCTGGTGCAGCCTCCACACACACACACAGACACACACACACACAGAGGAAAGCACAGCTCACGATTGGACTACAGATAGTGTAGTGCTGCTGCTTGGCTCACTGCATGCACAGTAAAGAAGGCCCAGCTGGGACAGAGTGAGGCAGTGTTTCAATGGTAAGGAGAACCCCCCCCCCCCCCCCACCTCCACTGTAAGTAAAGAAGGAAAGACATTTTCTTCACAAAGATCAATCCTCTGCTTTCCTCTCTCCTCCTTTAATTACTGTATCAAATCTGTTTGGCAGAGGTCAAAACGGACCTTTTTTTCCCCCTATAAAAGCTCTTTTTAGACGAGGGTTACCACCATATTGTTGCCACTTTAGTAGAGCTTCTGGAAATACAGGCAATTCCAGACGGGTTTTTTAAATTTGTTTTTTAACCAATGAAGGTAGACGGACACAATTT
>JAPMUY010002825.1:0-24074 GCA_026901105.3 Galaxias olidus
CCCCCTCTGTGGCGGGACGGCTAATCCCAGCGGCGTTGGCTACGTTCCTGGAGACGGCTCGTGCTCAATCAGACACTGTGCCCGTCGTCTGGTGCGTCGTCCTCGACTGGTGGCTCCACGGAGGGTCGTGGCCTGCCTCTCCCCCACCCCGACAAATCCGACGGCTCTCGGGGATCTTGTCGGGGTTTCCTTACCCAATACTCCCTGGTGTTCCTGTTACAGCCGGAGGTATACGCCTCGGACCAGGCTCGCATCGCCTACCTCATCTCCCCTCTCCGAGGACCGGCGTTGGACTGGGCGTCGGCCGTTTGGTCAGCGCAGACGCCGGCCTGTTCCTCTGCCGACGCTTTTCTCCGGGACTTCCGTTTGGTCTTTGACCACCCGGTCCGCGGCCAGGACGCCGCTCATCGGCTGCTGCAGATCCGCCAATGAGCTCGAGGAGTGGCCGACTACGCGGTGGAGTTCCGCTCCCTGGCGGTTGAGAGTGGATGGAATATGGCGGCGCTGGTTCCTGCTTTCCTGCGGGGCCTGCATTCCGGGATCCAGGACGAGCTGTCGGCCCGGGAGGACATTGTGGCGCTGGAGCCCTTGATCTCCCTGGCCCTGCGCATAGACTGTCGGATCCGGGAGCATCGTCGCCGCCGTTCTCTCCGTCCTCACCATGACGCTGAAGCTCCTCGGCCCGCCCGCGTCGCGCCGCCTTCCGGTTCTGCGGTTGGCGAGGCTATGGACGTGGACTGGACCGGGCTCCCCGACGAGGAGGACGTCCATCTCCCTCGGGCTCGGCGGCGCTGGCCATTGGGGGCGACCATGTGGAGCACATCCAGCTGCACGTGATCCCGTCTCCTGGGGATCCCCTGGTCCTTGGGCACCCTTGGTTGCATGGTAACACACACACACACACACACACACTCACCTGCACCTACAACATTCAGCGCCTGCTGCAAGGTAACACACACACACACAAACACAGACACACACACACATGCACAGACACACACAAACCTACACCTCCAACGCTCAGCGCCTGCTGCATGGTAAGTGTCACACACACACACACACACACACACACTCACCTACACCTACAACACTCAGCGCTTGCTGCAAGGTAACACACACACACACACACAGACACACATACACACAGACACACACACACACCTACACCTCCAACGCTCTGCGCGTGCTGCAAGGTAACACACACACACACACACACACACACACACACACACACACACACACTCACACACACACCTACTCGTCCAACGCTCAGCGCCTGCTGCAAGGTAACACACACACACCACCTACACTTCCAGCGGTCAGCGCTTGCTGCAAGGCAGCACACATACACACACACACACACACACACACACACCTCCAACACTCAACACCTGCTGCAATGAAAAACACACACACCTCTAACCCACAGTGCAAACACACACACAAATGCTTAGCTGCTGGTTAAGTGTCACGGCAGCCATAGCATAGTGGGACCCAAACGCAGGAATCACAGTGGATGAGCAGTGCTTTACAAACACAGGAATCACAGTGGATGAGCAGTACTTTACAAACGCAGGAATCACAGTGGATGAGCAGTACTTTACAAACGCAGGAATCACAGTGGATGAGCAGGACTTTACAAACGCAGGAATCACAGTGGATGAGCATTACTTTATTCTGGAAATAGAACACAGCAAGGCCTCAAAACACGTAAGATTGAACAACAACCGGACAAACACAGGACTAAAACACAACCAATCAAACACAAGGCACAGGACTTAAATATAAACCTAAAACACAAACAACCAATAAAACACAAGAGACAAAACTACAATACGATCCTTAAACACAAGGCACAGGACTTCAATGTTCACATTCAATGTGCAATTCATAATGTTCATTGAGATTTCTCTCCCGCCCCCCCTCTCTCCTTCTCGCCTCTCCCTGTCTCTCTCTCTCTCTTTTTCTCTCTCTCACTCTCAGGGTTCAAATCAGATGAGGACCTGTTAGAGGTCATGACGACAGACTTCCAGCTGCGTCTGCTGTGGGGGAGTCGTGGTGCGGCCGTCAACAAATCAGATCGCTACGCCAAGTTTAACCTCATCCTCAACGCTCTCTCACGCAAACTGGAGCTGTGACCGCACACACACACACACACAAACACACACACACACACACACACACACACCAACCCAACCCAAACTGGATCAATTACTTCACACAGCACTCCTAATTGGCATAGAGACATGGAAACACACACACACTCACACACACACACACACACACACACACACACTCATGAACCCACTGCTTGGCCATGAATAATAACAAGGTTTTACATTTTACATAACAGACTCATGTACATGTAAATGTATGTAAATATTGATATGATACGATTGTATGAAAGTAACTGACAGACATGCAGACAGACAGGTAGGCAGGCAGGCAGACAAGCAGACAGGCAGACAGACAGACGGGCGGGCGGGCAGACAGGCAGACAGACAGACAAGCAGGCAGACAGACAGACAGACAGGCAGACAGGGAGGCAGACAGACAGGCAGGAAGACAGGCAGACAGGCAAGCAGGCAAGCAGTAGTGCTTTGTACCATCTGGTTATATGTCAAAATGCATTTCGTTGTTTTAGTGTAATTTGTGCAATAACAATAAAGTCGAATCTAATCTAATGTAATCTAATGTAATCTATGACCAGTCTCCATGCACATTACTGCAGCACTCTATAGAATGACCGCAGTCACTCACCACACTGCTCCTACAACTGCTGAACCACACCATGCTCCTACAACTGCTGCACCACACCATGCTCCCACAACTGCTGAACCACACCATGCTCCTGTTCACTGCTGCACCACACTATGCTCCTGTTCTTGCTGCTGCCCAACTCCACCCTAGCATCCACCTATGTATTGATCAGTAGGTAAATCACTGTATCTGATCATTAGTACAGGGAATTAAGCAGAGGCTGCAGACATGAGGATATTCACATTTTAAAAATGGTCTGTTGAAAGTAAACCAACTAGACTGTAATATAATCTATAGTGTATTTACTGTAAAAAAAAAAAGATATTTGTTGTGTGTTATGAACTGGAAATAACCTGTAGAGACTTTGAGAATGAGTTTTGGTTTTTATTTCTCTGTGTTGGTATCTCTCTCCATGTGAGTGTGTGCATCTCTCTCTCTCTCTCTCTCTCTGTGTGTGTGTGTGTGTGTGTGTGTGTGTGTGTGTGTGTGTGTGTGTGTGTGTGTGTGTGTGTGAGAGAGAGAGAGAGTGTCTGACAGCCTATCAAACCACACCTTCTTAAAGAATGTTCTGATTGGCCAAACAGTTTCTCATGCTAAACCAAACATCAAATGCTGCTGTTTCTACAACAACTGTCAATCAGTAGAAACCAGGAAAGAAAAACGTACTGTCACTGGAGCATGAAAACTGCTTTTTAAAATGAATAATTAAAATATAATAACTTAAAGGGACTTCATATTTAAACTTCTGTTGAATAAACAGGTGTTGTCTCTGTGGCTTCAGTCCAACTATAATATACACACTCTATTTTATGATACACGAGTATACAATCTACACACACTACAAAACCACTTAATACCAATTACAACAGCACTTACACACTATGATACACACACTACAAAACCACTTAATACCAATTACAACAGCACTTACACACTATGATACACACACTACAAAACCACTCAATACCAATTACAACAGTACTTAAACTACAGACCAACTAAGTGCAATGTTGAATACACACACAACCAGTACAAAAAATTTAAACATATGAACACATAATCAAATGGAAGTCTCATGGAAAGCTTGTATAAGGTGTGAAATAGAGACCAGTGCAGTCTAACCATAGAACAAGACATCTGAGCAGAACCATCTCCTGCTAATTTGGAAGGAATGTTTCATCTTTAAACATCAGCAACTGTGGAATGGGTTAAAGAAACAGGTTTTGTCTCTCTGGCTTCTCTCCATCTGCACTCCCCCTACTGGTGAAGAGTACAACCAGGAAATAAACACACCTACCAGTTCCAGGAAAACAAAACCTAGAGCTGGTAGAAACTACTCTCTGCTGCTCGGTGTACGGTACTGTATAATAGTCTTACTAGTAATAAAGCAGGTGACTTTGTTTGGTAGTAGAAGCAGACATATAAACAGTTAACTCTCTATAATAGAAGAAGTGGATATTTAGTAGTTGTCTTTCTCTAGTAGTAGTAGTGGATATATAACAGTTGTGTATCTCTGGAAGTGTGATATATAACAGTGTGTGTATCTCTGGCTGATATATAACAACAGTGGATATATAACAGTTGTGTATCTCTGGTAGTAGGAGTGGATATATAACAGTTGTGTATCTCTGGGTAGTACTGGATATATAACAGTTGTGTATCTCTGGTAGTATATAACAGTTGTGTATCTCTGGTAGTAGGAGTGGATATATAACAGTTGTGTATCTCTGGTGTAGGAATGGATATATAACAGTTGTGATCTCTGGTAGTAGGAGTGGATATATAACACCCTGTATCTCTGGTAGTGTGTGGATATATCTACTGGGAGGAGTGATATATAACTGTATCTCTGTAGTAGTCTGGATATATCTCAGTGTTGTCTCTCTCTGGTAGAAAGAGTGGAGTGTCTGATCCAGTGTGTGTTAGTCCTCCTAGATATAAAGAGTATCTGATCCACCATGGCTGACAACATGGACTCCATCAGCTGTTCTATCTGTCTGGATATATTGAAGGATCCAGTGGCTATTCCCTGTGGACACAGCTACTGTATGGGCTGTATCAAAGGCTGCTGGGATCAGGATGAGCAGAAGGGAATCTACAGCTGTCCTCTGTGTAAGGAAAACTTTTATCTCAAGACCTGTTATAAAGAAAAACACCCTGCTGGCAGAGTTGGTGGAGAAGGAAGAAGACAAATATCCAAGGCTTCTGCTCTCTGTTATGCTGGACCTGGAGATGTGGCCTGTGATGTCTGCACTGGGAGAAAGCAGAAAGCCCTCAAGTCCTGTCTGGTGTGTCTGGCCTCTTACTGTGAGACTCACCTCCAGCCTCACTATGAATCTCCTGCCTTTAAGAAGCACAAGCTGGTCAAAGCCTCCACACAACTGCAGGAGAAGATCTGCTCTCGTCATGATGAAGTGATGAAGATGTTCTGTCGTACTGATCAGCAGTGTATCTGTTACCTGTGTTCTATGGAGGAACATAAAGGCCATGATACAGTCTCAGCTGCAGCAGAAAGGACTAACAAACAGGTAATGTGACAGACTGAAGTTCAAATTGACAATCCACTGAATGTAAGGGTGTCTCTATGTTAAATTCAGAACTAAATGTAATACATTTAGTATGGTCTTTTTTCACTTTTAAATCGAAACTGAATGTTAGAAAGTAATGTAGATGAAAACGTTTGTATTAAATTAATATGCCAACTAAATTGACTTATTGGTGAAAGGACAGCAAATAATAATAGAAAAAGATGAGAAACAATAAAGAATAGACTATCTTTGAACAAACCCTAACAGCCTGTCTGACACACACTGTCTGATTGACAGGGACTTTTTCTAAAGACCCCATAGTGTTTTGTTCTGATAAATAAAGTATTGAACTGGAATTCTCATCTGTTGTCTTTCCTCAGAGTCAGCTGGGTGAGAGTCAGCAGAAAGTCCAGCAGAGAATCCAGGAGAGAGAGAAGGAGCTGAAGGAGATCCAACAGGCTGTGGAGGATTATAATGTAAGTAATGCCATAGTACACACACACACACACACACACACACACACACACACACACACACACACACACACACACACACACACACACACACACACACACACACACACACACACACACACACACACACACACACACACACACACACACACACACACACTCATGAAGGCAGACAAAGACACACATGCATGAATACACAGTGTTTTTGTAAAGCAGCACATACCTTTTTGTGTGTGTGTGTGTGTGTGTGTGTGTGTGTGTGTGTGTGTGTGTGTGTGTGTGTGTGTGTGTGTGTGTGTGTGTGTGTGTGTGATTGTCCTATTAGCGCTCTGCCCAGACAGCAGTGGAGGACAGTGAGAGAATCTTTACTGAGCTGATCCACTCCATTGAGAGAAGGAGCTCTGAGGTGAAGGAGCTGATCAGAGACCAGCAGAGGGCAGCAGTGAGTCAGGCTGAAGGACTCCTGGAGAGACTGGAGCAGGAGATAGCTGAGCTGAGGAGGAGAGACGCTGAGCTGGAGCAGCTCTCACACACAGAGGATCACATCCACTTCCTCCAGGTAAACACACTCATCCTCCACATAGAACACTGAGAATAGTGAAAATAAGAAAAAGATGAATTCTCCATTGTATCTGTTTTCTCCCTTTCTCTCTCTCTCCAGAGTTATGTGTCTCTCTCCAGTCCCAGTGTATCTTCAGACTCACCCAGCTTCACTGTCCGTCCTCCTCCATACTTTAACACTGAGGCTGTGTCTAAGCTGAGAGAGAAACTAGAGGACATCCTGAAGGGGGAATTGAAGAACATCTCTACTACAGGTGGGTCAAATGTCTGTGCCATATCCAATGTTAGACAATATAATGTTCAATACATTTCACTCATTATAATAAAAACATCTCTCTCTGTGAATGTGTCCGTTTGTCCTTTAGTAAAGGAAGTGGATCTTTTGGAGCCCCAGGCCAGAGCTGACTTCTTACAATGTGAGTGTCTTTATCCTGAAGTAGCCAACAGTCTCTCTCCACTGATCCTCTCCACAAACCCTGAGATAGAAGCAGAGAGCTGTAGGAGAGGGAGAGATTCATCAAAGACAGACTAGATATCTGACTCCTCTTATTTCTCTGATTTGGTCTCTGCTCTGCTCTTCTCCCAGATTCCTGTCAGCTCACTCTGGACCCAAACACAGCAAACAAATACCTCTCTCTGTCTGAGGGGAACAGGAAGGTGACATGTGGACCAGCTCAGTCATATCCTGATCATCCAGAGAGATTCACTGACTGGAATCAGGTGTTGTGTAGAGAGGGTCTGTCTGGACGCTGTTACTGGGAGGTGGAGTGGAGTGGGTGGGTTTATATAGCAGTCTCCTATAAAGACATCAGCAGAGGGTCAGGTAGAGACTCTCTGTTTGGAGGTAATAACAAGTCCTGGAGGTTATACTGCTCTAGTGATGGTTATGTGTTCAGACACAATAATGTTGATACTACAGTATCAGGCCCTCAGTCCTCCAGAGTAGGAGTGTACCTGGATCACAGGGCAGGTACTCTGTCCTTCTACAGCGTCTCTGACACCATGACCCTCCTCCACAGAGTCCACACCACCTTCACTCAGACCCTCTATCCTGGGTTGGGTTTTACGCACAGTCCAGTGTTTGGGGTTGGTTATGGGTCCAGTGTTAAGCTGTGTGATCTGGAGTAGAGCGCCCCCCGGTGTCCATTGTCTCCTCCCCAGACAGACTCTCCTCTGCTCCAGTAGTCTGTACTGTACTGTGTTAACACACAAGTGTTTGTCCTGAATCATTCTATCAGTGACCTGGCCTGTAGACAATACCCTGGAATTCAGATTTTTATCTTTCAACAAACTTGTTTCAAATGATTAGAACATTGATTTTATAAAACTGTTGTTCACCTACAAGCCACTAAAGTACGTGGGTCCTGAATACATTACTGACCTGCTATACAGTATGAACCTTATAGATCCCTCAGGTCATCTTGAACAGGGCTCCTAACTGAAAAGCAGCATTTTGTTGTGATGACCCCTGGTATCATCTGGGGTCATGGGTTGGGTTTCTCATCCTGGGGTCTGAAGTAGGGGGATTAGTCTATTAAGCCACACACACACACACACACACACACACACACACACACACACACACACACACACATACCCTATTTGGCATGTACCACACTGATGTGCACTGCTCACCTAAAACTCAGTCTCTCTCTAACATGTAACACATCAGAAGATCTACGTGACACACACCCATCATTCATTAGTTAGTATTTGTTTGTTTTTGGTTCATATGTTCAACATTTTTTTTAGTTCCCTCATGGTGTCACCAATTTGTTTCAATGCTTACACACACACACACACACACACACACACACACACCACATTAACACAACACACACTTGTTAATGTAATTGTGTATATACACACAACCCATCATTTCCAACATGTGTGTGTACTACTGATGTTATGTTGTACCCTGGAGACACACACATGTTCAGGACATCTGCAAATAATAGCCCCAGTGTGACTATCCTGTTTGTAACACCTTTGAATAGTATCTCTCTACATTGTCTCTCCTTCGGACCTCTTACACGTTGTGTGAGTTTTCCACACACACACACACACACTCTGTTCACACTCACACCACACACACACACACATTGTATTATCTCTCTCTCTTAAGAGCAAGGTAGTGTATTCTCTCTCTCAACCATTTCTCTCTTAATGTGTTCTCTACGTTCGTGAATGTATAAAGATCGGATCCAGAGAGTATTCATTGTATTTGTGTATTTGTTCTCTAGCTATTTGATCTCTCATTACAATAGTTTTTATGTGTTTATTGGTCTTTTGTTTCTGCCTTGTATGTTTCTGGTTCCCGTGTGTAAAGCACATTAAATTGTCTCTGTGTGTGATTTGTGTGACATAAATAAATGTTATTTGAATTGTTTGAGCGTTATTGAACTGGACAGATTGAAGAACAGTGAGGTAAAGGTTGAGGAGATGATGTCCCTCCTCTGTGAAGTCTCTCTCTCCCTCCTCTCTCTCCATCTCTCCTCTCTCCCTCCTCTCTCTCTCTCTCTACTTGTCTACTTTCTCTCTCCATCTCTCTCTCTCTCCTCTCTCTCTCTCTCTCTCTCTGTCTCAGTCAGGCATGAGATCTCTGTTCTCTCTCTATCTCTCCTGAAAAATCTCTCTCCCTCTCTCTCTCCTCTCTCTATCTCAGTCAGACATGGAGATGATGTTCTCTCTCTCCCTCTCTCCTTTCTACTTTTCTCTATCTCTCCTCTCTCTCTGTGTCTCAGTCAGACATGCAGAGTATCCAGCAGTGTGTCTCAGTCAGACATGCAGAGTATCCAGCAGTGTGTCTCAGTCAGACATGCAGTGTGTCCCTCTGTCTCTCTCATCTCCAGCTGTGTGTCTCAGTCAGACATGCAGAGTCTATCTCAGCAGTTTCTCTCTCTCTCTCTCTCTGTGTCTCAGTCAGACATCTATCCAGCAGTGTCCTCTCTCTCTCTCCAGCTCTGTCTCAGTTAGACATGCAGAGATCCAGCAGTGTGTCTTCTTTCTCCTCCTCTCTCTAGAGCTACAAACATCTTGTCCTTCTCGTTGGCTTTTTCTCTCATGTATGTTGATCTGTGTGTGTGTGTGTGTGTGTGTGTGTGTGTGTGTGTATGTGTGTGTTGTGTTGTGTTGTGTACATACAGATGTATCCCTGTAATGACATCATGAATGTCCTCAGTGTCTCCATACAATCTCACAGGGGCTCCCTCCCTACACAGCAGACCTACCCTCTCATCAGGACAGCCTCTTCTCTGTGGAGCTGCTAGCAGACAGCCAGCGTGGGGCTGGAGGCTCCTATTCTCTCTGTCCTGTTGGAGGGAATCCCACTGGGTCGTATGTGTGTAGAGCTGAGAGAGGAGAGTTTCCTTTTAAAGAGAATACTGCACAACTCAGTGTCTCTCTGTGGCAGGAGGGTCACCACAATTCCCCCAGTTTGAATATCAGTATGTATGTCTGTGTGGGTTCATCTCCAGCTGTTTCAAATCTCTGAACTGAACTGACAGCTAGAGAGGATGATTGGTTCAGAGCTGAGAGTCAGATGTCACGGTCCTGAGAGGGATTCATCCAGCAGGGGGCTCTGCACCCTCTGAACTGTCTTTGCTCCTTCTGGGTCCTTTATTATGCTTTAAGGGTTTCACCTGTGCCTCGTTTCAGACCTGCCAGCCATTCGTTTCATTGTTCTCACCTGTGTCTTTTTCCAGTGTATGTGAGGTCCTGTTTCTCTTTGGTCTCTGTTCTGTCATTATTTGATGTATGTGTGTTGCTGTGCCGGCCTGTCTAGTACAGTTTCCTGTCTCCTGAGGGAACCGGTTTTGCCTCAGTAGTCTTTCTCCTGTGTTCCTTCCTTTGGTTTTGTTTGGGTCTTTACCAGTTTAGTTACATTTAGTGTTTGTCTGTGTTTAGGCCATCACCGACTCCAGCCAGCTCTGACATCAGAATCAGTCACAGTCTAATACACACACACATGATATAATACACTACAATACACTATACACACACTATATGATATAATACACTACAATACACTATACACACACTATATGATATAATACACTACAATACACTATACACACTATATGATATAATACACTACAATACACTATACACACTATATGATATAATACACTATAATACACTATACACATTATATGATATAATACACTATTCACACTATATGATATAATACACTACAATACACTATACACACTATATGATATAATATACACACTATGATATAATACACTATACACACACTATATGATATAATACACTACAATACACTATAAACAATATGATATAATACACTATAATACACTATACACACTATATGATATAATACACTATAAACACTATATGATATAATACACACTATATGATATAATACACTACACACACACACTATACTATAATACACTATACACACTATATAATACACTATACACACACTATATAATACACTACACATACACTATATACACACTATAAGATATAATATACACACTATACACACTGATATAACACACATAACACACTATACACACACACTACACTACTACTACACACTATATACACTATTAGAAATGATACACTATACACACTATTTGATATAATCAATCAATCAATCAATCAAATTTATTTATATAGCACAATTAAAAACAACACACGTTGACCAAAGTGCTGTGCAGGTATAAACACATGAAATATATAAATACAACGAGCGATCCTTTAACATAACAACACACACAGTGCAAA
Source organism: Galaxias olidus (assembly GCA_026901105.3). NCBI lineage: Eukaryota > Metazoa > Chordata > Actinopteri > Galaxiiformes > Galaxiidae > Galaxias > Galaxias olidus. The sequence goes on from JAPMUY010002825.1 coordinate 11,078, forward strand.
AATACCGGAACCATATCATGACGTACCGAAAGCCAAGGAATAAAAGTGTGTTTTGAGCCTGGATTTAAACGAAGCAATGGAGGGGGCAGCTCTGACAGAGAGTGGAATGCTATTCCATAGTCTAGGGGCAGCAACAGAATAAGCTCGGTCACATCTGGTCTTGAGCCTAGATCGTGGGACAGCCAGGAGTCCCAGGTTAGATGACCTGAGGTTTCTGGTGGTAGAGTAGGGGGTTATGAGGTCTGAAATGGAAGCAGGGGTCTGCCCATTAAGTGCTTTGAAAATGAAGAGGAGAACCTTGAAATCGATTCTGAACCGTACAGGATAATACACTACTATACACCATACAAACTATATGATATAATACACTATACAAACTATATGATATAATACACTATATATACATAATCTATGTGATATGAATCACATGTACATAAAAGGGCGTTTCTGTAAGAGATTAATAAACAATCACTGTATACACTCCATCTGCACTCCCCCTACTGGTGAAGAGTACAACCAGGAAATAAACACACCTACCAGTTCCAGGAAAACGAAACTTAGTGCTGGTAGAAACTACTCTCTGCTGCTCGGTGTACAGTACTGTAAAATAGTCTTACTAGATGTAAAACAGTTGACTTTGTCTGGTAGTAGGAGTAGACATATTAACAGTTAACTCTCTATAATGGAAGAAGTGGATATTTAGTAGTTGTCTTTCTCTGGAAGTAGGAGTGGATATTTAACAGTTGTATTTCTCTGGTGGTAGGAGTGGATATATAACAGTTGCATTTCTCTGGTAGTAGGAGTGGATATATAACAGTTGTGTATCTCTGGTAGTAGGAGTGGATATATAACAGTTGTGTATCTCTGGTAGTAGGAGTGGATATATAACAGGTGTGTATCTCTGGTAGTAGGAGTGGATATATAACAGTTGTGTATCTCTGGTAGTAGGAGTGGATATATAACAGTTGTGTATCTCTGGTAGTAGGAGTGGATATATAACAGTTGTGTATCTCTGGTGGTAGGAATGGATATATAACAGTTGTGTATCTCTGGTAGTAGTAGTGGATATGTAACAGTGTTGTCTATCTCTGGTAGTAGGAGTGGATATATAACAGTTGTGTATCTCTGGTAGTAGGAGTGGATATATAACAGTTGTGTATCTCTGGTAGTAGGAGTGGATATGTAACAGTGTTGTCTATCTCTGGTAGTAGGAGTGGAGTGTCTGATCCAGTGTGTGTTAGTCCTCCTAGATATAAAGAGTATCTGATCCACCATGGCTGACAACATGGACTCCATCAGCTGTTCTATCTGTCTGGATATATTGAAGGATCCAGTGGCTATTCCCTGTGGACACAGCTACTGTATGGGCTGTATAAGAGGCGTCTGGGTTCAGGATGAGCAGAAGGGAATCTACAGCTGCCCTCAGTGCAGGCAGACCTTCACACCGAGGCCTGTCCTGAAGAAAAACACCATGTTAGCAGATTTAGTGGAGCAGCTGAAGAAGACTGGACTCCAAGCTGCTCCTGCTGATCACTGCTATGCTGGACCTGAAGATGTGGCCTGTGATTTCTGCACTGGGAGAAAACTGAAAGCCCTCAAGTCCTGTCTGGTGTGTCTGGCCTCTTACTGTGAGACTCACCTCCAGCCTCACTATGAATCTCCTGCCTTTAAGAGGCACAAGCTGGTCAAAGCCTCCACACAACTGCAGGAGAAGATCTGCTCTCGTCATGATGAAGTGATGAAGATGTTCTGTCGTACTGATCAGCAGTGTATCTGTTACCTGTGTTCTATGGATGAACATAAAGGCCATGATACAGTCTCAGCTGCAGCAGAAAGGACTAACAAACAGGTAATGTGACAGACTGAAGTTCAAATTGACAATCCACTGAATGTAAGGGTATGTTAACTTACTAAATGTAATACATTTATATTTTCTACACTTATAAATCAAAACTGAATGTTAGAAAGTAATGTAGATGAAAACGTTTGTATTAAATTAATATGCCAACTAAATTGACTTATTGGTGAAAGGACAGCAAGTAATAATAGAAAAAGATGAGAAACAATAAAGAATAGACTATCTTTAATAAACCCTAACAGCCTGTCTGACACACACTGTCTGATTGACAGGGACCTTTTCCAAAGACCCCATAGTGTTTTGTTCTGATAAATAAAGTATTGAACTGGAATTCTCATCTGTTGTCTTTCCTCAGAGTCAGCTGGGTGAGAGTCAGCAGAAAGTCCAGCAGAGAATCCAGGAGAGAGAGAGAGAAGGAGCTGAAGGAGATCCAACAGGCTGTGGAGGATTGTAATGTAAGTAATGCCATAGTACACACACAAACACACACACACACACACACACACACACACACACACACACACACACACACACACACACACACACATACACACACTCATGAAGGCAGACAAAGACACACATGCATGAATACACAGCGTTTTTGTAAAGCAGCACATCAACCTTTTTTCTCTATGTTACTGTGTGTGTGTGTGTGTGTGTGTGTGTGTGTGTGTGTGTGTGTGTGTGTGTGTGTGTGTGTGTGTGTGTGTGTGTGTGTGTGTGTGTGTGTGTGTGTGTGTGTGTGTGTGTGTGTGTGCATTGAGAGAAGGAGCTCTGAGGTGAAGGAGCTGATCAGAGACCAGCAGAGGGCAGCAGTGAGTCGGGCTGAAGGACTCCTGGAGAGACTGGAGCAGGAGATAGCTGAGCTCAGAGACGCTGGAGCAGCTCTCACACACAGAGGATATCCATCCAGGTAAACACACTCATCCTCCACATAGAACACTGAGAATAGTGAAAATAAGAAAAAGATGAATTCTCTCTGTTTTCTCCCTTTCTCTCTCTCTCCAGAGTTATGTGTCTCTCTCCAGTCCCAGTGTATCTTCAGACTCCAGCTTTGTGTGAGGCTGTGTCTAAGCTGAGAGAGAAACTAGAGGACATCCTGAAGGGGGAATTGAAGAACATCTCTACTACAGGTGGGTCAAATGTCTTGCCATTGTTAGACAATATAATGTTCAATACATTTCACTCATTATAATAAAAACATCTCTCTCTGTGAATGTGTCCGTTTGTCCTTTAGTAAAGGAAGAGCTGACTTCTTACAATGTGAGTGTCTTTATCCTGAAGTAGCCAACAGTCTCTCTCCACTGATCCTCTCCACAAACCCTGAGATAGAAGCAGAGAGCTGTAGGAGAGGGAGAGATTCATCAAAGACAGACTAGATATCTGACTCCTCTTATTTCTCTGATTTGGTCTCTGCTCTGCTCTTCTCCCAGATTCCTGTCAGCTCACTCTGGACCCAAACACAGCAAACAAACACCTCTCTCTGTCTGAGGGGAACAGGAAGGTGACACGTGGACCAGCTCAGTCATATCCTGATCATCCAGAGAGATTCACTTACTGGTCTCAGGTGTTGTGTAGAGAGGGTCTGTCTGGACGCTGTTACTGGGAGGTGGAGTGGAGTAGGGGGGTTTCTATAGCAGTCTCCTATAAAGACATCAGCAGAGGGTCAGGTAGAGACTCTCTGTTTGGAGGTAATAACAAGTCCTGGATTTTATACTGCTCTAGTGATGGTTATAAGTTCAGACACAATTATGTCGTTACTACAGTATCAGGCCCTCAGTCCTCCAGAGTAGGAGTGTACCTGGATCACAGGGCAGGTACTCTGTCCTTCTACAGCGTCTCTGACACCATGACCCTCCTCCACAGAGTCCACACCACCTTCACTCAGACCCTCTATCCTGGGTTTATTGTTTGGGTTGATGGGTCCAGTGTCAAGCTGTGTGATCTGGAGTAGAGTGCCCCCTGGTGTCCATTGTCTCCTCCCCAGACAGACTCTCCTCTGCTGCAGTAGTCTGTACTGTTCTGTGTTAACACACAAGTGTTTGTCCTGAATCATTCTATCAGTGACCTGGCTTGTAGAAAATACCCTGGAATTCTGATATTTATCTTTCAACAAACTTGTTTCAAATGATTAGAACATTGATTTTATAAAACTGTTGGTCACCTACAAGTCACTAAAGTATGTGGTTCCTGAATACATTACTGACCTGCTATACAGTATGAACCTTATAGATCCCTCAGGTCATCTGGAACAGGGCTCCTAACTAAAAAGCAGCATTTTGTTGTGATGACCCCTGGTATCATCTGGGGTCATGGGTTGGGTTTCTCATCCTGTGGGTGCCCTGATTACTTTAATCTGGAACACCTGGGGGCTCATAGTCTATTTAAGCCACAGGTGCAGAGGACTCAGTCTCTCTCTGCTCCTCTTTTAAAGCACCAATATTGGTTTGGTTGTGTTTGGTTATGCTTTAGTTATCTTATGCCTTCATGCACCCTTCAACGCTTACAGTCACACACACACATTACACACACACACACACACACACACACACACACACACACACACACACACACACACACACACACACACACACACATACTATGATGTTACTGACACACACACTCATCATTTACACACACACACACACACACACACACACACACACAACACACATGTTACTGACACACACACCCATCGGGGGCATTCCTCATGTTACTGTGTCAGGGGCTGGGTGCCAGTGGCGGCGCACCAGTCAAGCTCATCCTCTCCTGTGATTGTGTATTAGTTTCACCTGTGTTGTGTTTGTGTGCTCCATTTAAGTGTCTTTTGTTGTCACTTTGTTCAGACATTGCATGTCATGTGCTATGTTGTTCCAGTCCTTAGATATCTCCTTGTAGAGATATTTTCAGTTACTTTGCCTCCCGTGTCTCCTTCCTTGGGTTTATTCCTTTTTTTGTTTGAGTTTATCCAAGTTTGTCAGTGTAAGTCTGCGTGTGGGTTACCACGCTCCCATTCCGGCCCGTGACAGAATGTCTGAACCAGGGGATAACCCAGCAGACATCACTGGCCTTCAGCACGCTGTACGTCTGCAGGGAGCCTCCTTGGGACAGCAGCGTGAGGACATGATGTCCATGCACCACCAGCTCCAGGCCGTCACTCGTGCACTGGAGCAGCTTTCCTCTGCTCAAGCCACTCTTCAAACCTCTCTTCAGGCGGCCCTCTCAGCGCCTACCCAGCCCCCACGAGAGGCCCTCGCGGGCTACCAAGCGGTGCCCCCTGCTCCGGACGCTGCTTCCCCGGTGAGGGAGGTTCAACTGCCCGCCCCGGAGAGGTACAACGGGCACCCAGGAGGGTGCCGCAGTTTCCTGATGCAGTGTGCCAACGTGTTCCGCTGCCAACCAACATCCTTCCTGAGCGAGTCCACCCGGGTGGCCTATATCATGTCCTTGCTCTCCGGTAGAGCTCTTGCCTGGGCTACAGCTGTCTCTGAGCGCCAGACGCCAGCCCTTTCCGACTCTCAGCGCTTCATGGAGGAGTTCAGGCGCGCCTTTGATCACCAGGTCAGCGGCCGCGAGGCGGCCACGCGCCTGCTCCGACTGCGCCAGGGGGCTCGCAGTGTGGCCGATTACACCATAGAGTTCCGCTCGCTGGCCATCGAGAGTGCTTGGACGGCCGACGCCCTGGTGCCGGCGTACCAGGACGGGCTCTCTGAAGAGATCAAGGACGAGTTGGCTGCCCGGGAGGACGTGGTCGATCTGGAGGCCCTCATCGACCTGGCCACCCGGATCGACAAACGCCTCGACGAGCGACGTCGGCAGCGCAGACGGCCGGTGGGGTTTGAGCGTGGCAGCATTACCGGGGCGGTTCCTGGCATTAAAGCTAGCGGTGAGCTTTCCGCCTCAGTCCGAGCCACCGCTCCTTCGTCGGCTGTCGAGGAGCCTATGCAGCTGGCGCGCACCCGCCTATCAGTGGAGGAGAGAGACAGGCGTATGCGGGAGCGTCGCTGCCTGTACTGTGGAGACCAGGATCACTACCGCAGCCAATGCCCTCAGCTCCCGGGAAACACCAGGGCTCACCAGCCGTAGGAGGACAGCTGGTGAGTACTCATATCCTCTCTACGTTGATGCCCTCACGGCTTATGCTCCCTGTTACAGTCGCTTGGGAGGGTCGTCGGTTTCCTGCTGCGGCCTTCCTGGATTCTGGAGCAGCGGGGAACTTTGTCGACGAGGCCTGGGCACGGCAACGCAACATTCCTCTGTGGAAGACCAAGCAGCCCCTGCCGGTTACAGCACTGGACGGTCGGGCCCTGGGTACCGGGAACGTCACTCTCATCACGGCACCGCTACAGCTGCATTCCGTCCAGAACCACCGGGAGACCATCCAGCTCCATGTCATCGAGTCCCCGAGCCTGCCCATTGTCCTTGGCTATCCCTGGCTTGCTCTCCACAACCCCCGCATATGCTGGTCAACTGGTACGGTGATGGCCTGGGGTGAGCAGTGTCAGTCGGCTTGTCTCCTGGTCCAGGATCCTCCAGACGTGCCCGAGCAGGTGCCCACCTCCGATCTCTCCCTGGTGCCCAGCGTGTACCATGACCTTGGAGCGGTCTTTAGCAAGGCTCGCAGCTTGGTCTTACCCCCGCACCGGGAGTTTGACTGCACTATAGAGCTTCTCCCCGGGAGCGTTCCCCCTCGTGGGCGCACCTTTTCGCTCTCTGCACCCGAGCACCTGGCCATGGAGGAGTACATTCGGGAGGCGTTGGCCGCGGGGTTCATTCGCCCCTCCACCTCGCCGGCAGGCGCCGGCTTCTTCTTCGTGGACAAGAAGACGGGAGGGCTGCGGCCGTGTGTGGACTACCGAGGGCTTAACAAAATCACGGTGAAGAACCGGTATCCGCTTCCCCTCATGTCGACGGCCTTCGAGAGACTCCAAGGGGCGTCGTGGTTCTCTAAGCTGGACCTGCGCAGCGCGTACAATCTGGTCCGCATCAGAGAGGGTGATGAGTGGAAGACGGCATTCAACACCCCGAACGGGCATTTCGAATACCTCGTCATGCCTTTCGGCCTCACTAACGCCCCTGCCGTCTTCCAGGCTCTGATTAATCATGTGTTGCGGGACTACCTGGACCAGTTTGTCTACGTCTACCTGGATGACATCCTGGTTTTCTCCAGCTCAGAGGAGGAACACGTCCGGCATGTGCGTGCCGTGCTTCAGCGCCTGCTCCAGCATCGGCTGTTCGTGAAGCCCGAGAAGTGCTCCTTCCACGTCGACCAGGTGTCATTTTTGGGCTACATCATTACCCAGGGGAAACTTATGATGGACGGCTCCAAGGTGCGCTCCGTCCAGGAGTGGCCAGCCCCGACTTCAGTCAAGGAAGTACAAAGGTTCCTGGGCTTCGCCAACTTCTATCGACGGTTTATTCGGGACTTCGGCTCTCTGGCATTACCCCTCACGGAGCTCACCCGTAAATCATCGCAGCCCTTCTTCCTCTCTCCCCTGGCTTTGCGGGCGTTCGACCAGCTGAAGCGGCGCTTCACCTCGGCCCCCATCCTGCGACTTCCCGACCCGACCCGTCCTTTCGTTGTGGAGGTGGACGCCTCTGAGGTGGGAGTTGGGGCTGTCCTGTCTCAGCGCAGCTCTCCGGACAACAAGCTGCACCCCTGCGCCTTCTTCTCCCGTCGCCTCACTCCGGCGGAGCGGAATTACAGCGTCGGGGACCGGGAACTACTCGCTGTTAAGCTCGCACTTGAGGAATGGAGGCACTGGCTCGAGGGGGCGCGCCACTCCGTGGTGGTGTGGACGGACCACAGGAACCTGGAATTCATCCGTACGGCGAGGAGACTCAACTCCAGACAGGCGCGCTGGGCCCTGTTCTTCGACCGATTCGACCTTCTAATCACGTTCCGTCCGGGGTCGAAGAATGGCAAGCCCGACGCCCTGTCTCGTCTTCCGGGTCCCGTTGATGCCCCACCTGAGGACAACTCCATCATCCCGTCCTCCAGGATTGTGGCTCCTATCCAGTGGGGTATCGTCGAAGAGGTCCGCCAGGCCGCCCGGAACACCCAGATCCCGCCAGGTGGTCCGCCTGACCGGCTGTTTGTGCCACCCCTTCTACGGTCCAAGGTCCTCACCTGGGCTCATTCATCTCGTCTCTCTTGTCACCCTGGCCGGACTCGGACCCTGGAGCTGGTGCAGCGCCGGTTCTGGTGGCCCAACATCAGGCGGGACGTGGAGGGCTACGTGGCTGCGTGCGCCACCTGTGCTTGCAATAAGCGCTCCTGCTCCCGACCGGCTGGTCTGCTCCTTCCCCTCCCGGTTCCCAAACGTCCTTGGTCTCACATCTCCCTGGACTTCATCACCGGACTACCCGAGTCCCAGGGGAACTCCGTCATTCTGGTCCTGGTGGACCGCTTTTCCAAGGCGGCCCACTTCCTGCCTCTCCCGAAGCTCCCCTCTGCACCGGAGACGGCACGGCTGGTGCTCCAAAACGTCTTCAGGTTCCATGGCCTCCCTGTAGACGTGGTGAGTGATCGTGGCCCTCAATTCTCGTCCAGGTTCTGGAAAGCCTTCTGCCGTCTGCTCGGGGCCTCCGCCAGTCTGTCATCCGGCTACCATCCCCAGAGTAACGGGCAGACGGAGAGGGTCAACCAGGACCTGGAGACCAGTCTGCGCTGTTTGGCCTCGACGAATCCCTCCACCTGGTCTCAGCAGTTGCTATGGGCCGAGTTTGCGCACAACACCCTGCGACACTCGGCTCTGGGCATGTCCCCCTTCGAGTGTCAGTTCGGATTCTCTGTCCCGTTGTTTCCTGAGCAGGAGGAAGATGTCGGGGTCCCTACTGCGGAGGCGTTCGTGAGGAGATGTCGCCAGGCCTGGAGGAGGGCTAGGGCCACTCTTCTGCGGACTCGGCGGAGTACCGAAGGGCGAGCCAACCGTCACCGTAGGCCGGGCCCGTCCTACCGGGTGGGTCAGCGGGTCTGGCTCTCGACCAGGGACCTGCCTCTCCGGGGAGGGTCAGCTAAGCTCGCCCAGAGGTACGTTGGGCCCTTCAAGATTGTGGGGAGGATCAACCGGGTGGCTGTCCGGCTTCAACTCCCCAGCTCCCTTAGGATCCACCCGGTTTTCCATGTCTCCCGTCTGAAGCCCCTGCTCATCAGCCCCCTGTGTCCCTCCGTTGTCCCGGCTCCGGCGCCTCGGGTTATCGATGGGAGTCCGGCCTACACGGTTAGACGTCTCCTGGACTCCCGTCTGGTCCGTGGTCGCCGGCAATACCTCGTGGACTGGGAGGGGTACGGGCCCGAGGAGCGCTCCTGGGAGCCTGCTGCCCAGATACTGGACAAAACATTGATTTCCGATTTCCTTCTTCGTAGGTCTCAGCAGTCTGGCGGCCGCGTCCGGAGCCGCGCCTCGGGGAGGGGGTCCTGTCAGGGGCTGGGTGCCCCTTCGGCCAGCAGAGGGCGGCGCACCAGTCAAGCTCATCCTCTCCTGTGATTAGTGTATTAGTTTCACCTGTGTTGTGTTTGTGTGCTCCATTTAAGTCCCCCTCTTTTGTTGTCACTTTGTTCAGACATTGCATGTCATGTGCTATGTTGTTCCAGTCCTTACTACCAAGTAAAACGCTGTATCTCCTTGTAGAGATATTTTCAGTTACTTTGCCTCCCGTGTCTCCTTCCTTGGGTTTATTCCTTTTTTTGTTTGAGTTTATCCAAGTTTGTCAGTGTAAGTCCCTGCGTGTGGGTTACCACTGCTCCCAGTGTGATATCCTGTTCGTAACACCTTTGAATAGTATTTAAGGAAGCACGTTTTAGAGATACATTGTCATTCTCCTTCGGACAGCGTCTTACACGTTGTGTGAATTTGATCCCTTTGCAAATGCACTTGTTCCTTTGCAGAGGTCCTATTTTGGTCAAATACTTGTATCGAATTGTATTATCTGATCTTACACGTTTGACTGCTTAAGAGCAAGGTAGTGTATTCTCAAAATTGTGTTTGTTGTACAACAATATAATATTTAACCTCAACCATTTCCATGTCCGTGTCTTAATGTGTTTCTATTTACGTTCGTGAGTGTATAAAGATCGGATCCACGACAATATTCATTGTATTTGGCTGTATTTGTTCCTTTCTAGCTATTTTATGTCTCATTACAATAGTTTTTATGTGTTTATTGGTCTTTTGTTTCTGCCTTGTATGTTTCTGGTTCCCGTGTGTAAAGCACAATAAATTGCCTTTGTGCGTATATTGTGCGATATAAATAAAAAGGTGATTTGAATTGTCTAGACTTCTGATAGGATGACCCCTCTGTCTGTCACTGTGCAGTAGGCTGTCTAGACTCCTGATAGGATGAACCCTCTGTCTGTCACTGTGTAGGAGGCTGTCTAGACTTCTGAGAGGATGACCCCTCTGTCTGTCACTGTGTAGCAGGCTGTCTAGACTCCTGAGTAGAGGCTGTTGTGGGGAAGAGGTGTGTTCACCCCACCCCCAGACGACATCACTTCCTGTGGGAAACACTGAGTGATCAGGTGTAAACATCCCTCCATGTCTTCATCTGGTGTCTTTGATTTGATTGATTAGCTCTTCATTCAGTCTGTCCAGCTACAGTCTCCCAGGATAGAAACCTGATCTGAGTAAATCTCCATTCACTCACTGCTGCACCGCACCATGCTCCTGCTCTGTACCTGTCATAGAAACCTGATCAGAGTAAATCTCCAATGACTCTTATTTGATCCAAATATCTAGAGATCTAGCGGATTACATTGTATGATATATTTCCTGTGCAGTATGCATTTACTGTAATGAGTTTGTGGTGAAACGTAGAATTCAAGGCTAGATATTAACAGATTTTGCAATTAAAAAACGAATAAAATAACTTTTCATCAATTCGTTAATAAATATTAAATAATAAATGTAAGTAAATAATTAAATGTAATAATTTAAAGGGCCTTAAAATTAACACTTCTATTGAATAAACAGGTGTTGTCTCTGTGGCTTCAGTCCAACTCATTCGTCCAGCCTGCAGTTTAGCCGGTCCTACAGGAACAACAAGATGATTCTTATCATAAACACACACCTCTTATGAGAAAATATAAACTTATAGAGAATCACTGCTCCTTTCTGCCAAACCTAAAACACAAAAAACCAATCAAACACAAGAGACAGGAATTAAATACCAAACCTAAAACACAAACAACCAATCAAACACAAGAGACAGGAATTAAATACCAAACCTAAAACACAAACAACCAATCAAACACGAGACAGGAATTAAATACCAAACCTAAAACACAAACAACCAATCAAACACAAGAGACAGGAATTAAATACCAAACCTAAAACACAAACAACCAATCAAACACAAGAGACAGGAATTAAGTACCAAACCTAAAACACAAACAACCAATCAAACACAAGAGACAGGAATTAAATACCAAACCTAAAACACAAACAACCAATCAAACACAAGAGACAGGAATTAAATACCAAACCTAAAACACAAACAACCAATCAAACACAAGAGACAGGAATTAAATACCAAACCTAAAACACAAACAACCAATCAAACACAAGAGACAGGACTTAAATACCAAACCTAAAACACAAACAACCAATCAAACACAAGAGACAGGAATTAAATACCAAACCTAAAACACCCTCTCTCCCTCTCTCTCGTTCTATTTCTCTCTCATACACACAAACACACTTTGTTAAATTGATATGGTATGGCTATATGGCTGGCTGGCTGGCTCTTCAGTGCAGCACTCTATAGAATGACGTTAATATCGATCTTGTTAGTAGGACTGATATATATTGATCAGTAGGTAAATCACTCTATAGAATGATGTTAGTATTGATCATGTTAGTAGGACTGATATGTATTGATCAGTAGTTAAATCACTCTATAGAATGATGTTGGTATTGATCATGTTAGTAGGACTGATATGTATTGATCAGTAGGTAAATCACTCTCTAGAATGATGTTAGTATTGATCATGTTGGTAGGACTGATATGTATTGATCAGTAGATAAATCACTCTATAGAATGATGTTAGTATTGATCATGTTGGTAGGACTAATATCTATTGATCAGTAGTTAAATCACTCTATAGAATGATGTTAATATTGATCATGTTAGTAGGACTGATGTGTATTGATCAGTAGGGAAATCACTCCATAGAATGATGTTAGTATTGATCATGTTAGTAGGACTGATATGTATTGATCAGTAGTTAAATCACTCTATAGAATGATGTTAGTATTGATCATGTTAGTAGGACTGATATGTATTGATCAGTAGGTAAATCACTCTATTGAATGATGTTAGTATTGATCATGTTGGTAGGACTAATATGTATTGATCAGTAGGTAAATCACTCTATAGAATGATGTTAATATTGATCATGTTAGTAGGACTGATATGTATTGATCAGTAGGTAAATCACTGTATCTGATCATTAGTACAGGGAATGAAGTATAGGCTGCAGACATGAGGATTTTCACATTTAAAAATGGTCTGTTGAAAGTAAACTAGACTGTAATATAATTTATTGTGTATTTACTGTAAATAATTTTTTGATATTTGTTGTGTGTTATGAAATAGAAATAACCTGTAGAGACTTTGAGAATGAGTTTGGGTTTTTAACTGTCTCTGTGTTGGTGTCTCTCTCCATGTGAGTGTGCATCTCTCTCTCTCTCTCTCTCTCTCTCTCTGCTTGTGTGTGTGTGTGTGTGTGTGTGTGTGTGGGTGTGTGAGAGAGAGAGAGAGTGTCTGACAGCCTATCAAACCACACCTTGTTAAAGAATGTTCTGATTGGCCAAACAGTTTCTCATGATAAACCAAACATCAAATGCTGCTGTTTCTACAACAACTGTCAATCAGTAGAAACCAGGAAAGAAAAATGTACTGTCACTGGAGCATGAAAACAGCTTTTTAAAATGAATAATTAAACTATAATAACTTAAAGGGACTTCATATTTAGACTTCTGTTGAATAAACAGGTGTTGTCTCTGTGGCTTCAGTCCAACTATAATATACACACTCTATTTTACGATACACGAGTATACACTATACACACACTACAAAACCACTCAATCCCAATTACAACAGCACTTACACACTATGATACACACACTACAAAACCAC
>JAPMUY010002826.1:0-23642 GCA_026901105.3 Galaxias olidus
AAGGCTAACGTGTGTTTACAGGGCTCTGAGAGGGCTTGGCTATAAACGGCAGTTATAGGTCAACCACACTACAACAGCACCTTATCTGTTGTTTCTCAAAAACACACAGGAATGTGGAAAACAGAGTAGCAGGAACAAAAGGATGCAAGATAAGAGGGCTAATTCTATTTTATTTTTTTTAAAACAAGGTTGTGCCTAACCATGTCCATTTAAGTCTGTCCACAATACATAGCTAAATATTTAAGTCTGTCCATAATACATATTCAGCTAAAGGTGTAAGGTCTGTCCATAATATAGACTCAGCTAAAGGACTGTCCATAATACATATTCAGCTAAAGGTGTAAGTCTGTCCATAATAGATACTCAGCTAAATATTTAAGTCTGTCCATAATACCTACCAAGCTAAAGGTGTAAGTCTATCCATAATACATACTCGGCTAAATGTTTAAGTCTGTCCATAATACATACCAAGCTAAAGGCTGGTACTTGTTTGTAAAAATTCAAATTGATGGATTATGCTCACAATTAGTTTTCTCTGTTGTATACAGTTATACTACTCATTCCACTGTTCTGCCCCACCCCCCTGACATATGTGGCTCCTCCAAGGGGCTGGTACAGGGACAGTTTAACACATGCCAGAGCTAGCCCCAGCCACTGGCTTGAAAAGGTCAGCCAGCTGATCTGAGATCTGCACCCGCGGCTATGTTCCAGCCGGCCTGGGATGGCAGCAGTGACAGTTTCCTCCACACATTCCAGCAGAGCCAGGCAGGGGCCAGTCAAGCAACCCCCAGTGCTCCTCCAGCTCTGTGTCTCATGACCCCCCTGTCCTCCTGTGTCAAGTCCACTCGCCTCACCCACATCAACAAGGATCTTGGGGCATTAGAAGAGAGTTGTAGCCCACGGATGTTTCTGGATTTGGAGTTAAAAACTGGGTGTTAATCCCTGAAGGAAAATGGAAAGAAGCCAGCAGGATGTGTTGTGACTGGGGGTTTGGATGTGGGTAAGAGTGCAGCTCTTCTTACTAACTCTCCAATATGGATAGAGTCAGTAGCATCAGGTAGTGTAGTGTGTCATGTTCTGTCACCCAGCTCCACTCACACACTCTGGACTCCCTCACTCTAGGACTGCCTCCCTTCTTATCCTCCTCTCCCTCACCTCTCCTTTCTCCTCCTCCTCCTCCTCCTCTCCCTCACCTTTCCTCCTCTCCCTCACCTCTCCTCCTCCTCCTCCTCTCCCTCACCTCTCCTCCTCTCCCTCACCTCTTCTTCCTCTCCCTCACCTCTCCTCCTCCTCCTCCTCCTCCTCCTCTCCCTCACCTCTCCTCCTCTCCCTCACCTCTCCTCCTCCTCCTTCTCTCCCTCACCTCTCCTCCTCTTCTTCCTCTCCCTCACCTCTCCTTTCTTTTAAATAGAGCTGAGGAGCAGCAAAGCAGGCAGCTGTTTTTCACAAAGATGCCATGATGTTACACACACACACACACCTCCTCCTCTCCTCTCCTCTCCTCTCCTCTCCTCTCTTCTGCTCTGCACTGCTACCATCCTCTCTTGTCTACTTCTCTTGATATATATTTTCCTTATTGTTTATCGAGCTCCTTGGCTGTCACACAGAACAAGATGAAAAACCAGTAAAGCATCTTATCTGCCACCCAACTGACAGCTCCCTGTGTGTGTGTATGTGTATCTGGTGTGTACGCGTATGCATATGTGTGTGTATGTGTATCTGGTGTGTGCGTGTGTGCATATGCGTGTGTGTGTATCTGGTGTGTGTGTATGTGTGTGTGTGTGTGTTTATATGAGTGTGTGCACGTGTGCAGCAGTGGTGTGTGGAGCTTTGATGTGCACACAAAGTTCCTGTTCCCACCTCGTCCATGCTCCATCAGGCTTCATCACTGTGCTACAAGCCCTGTGTGTGCTCCTACTGCAACTCTCTGACAACCTCTCTCCTAATCCTCTTTCTGCTTCCTCTTTACTTTGGCTGCTTCCTACTCAGCCCACCCCCTCATGGCGGCTTTCTCTCTGCTTTCCCTTTCTATCTTTGACTCACTTCCTACTTTGTTTCACTACTCACTGTCTCTCACTCTTCTACTCATTGTCTCTCACTCTTCTATTCACTGTCTCTCACTCTTCTAGTCACTGTCTCTCACTCTTCTACTCACTGACTCTCACTCTTCTACTCACTGTCTCTCACTCTTCTACTCACTGTCTCTCACTCTTCTACTCACTGTCTCTCACTCTTCTAGTCACTGTCTCTCACTCTTCTACTCACTGTCTCTCACTCTTCTACTCACTGTCTCTCACTCTTCTACTCACTGTCTCTCACTCTTCTACTCATTGTCTCTCACTCTTCTACTCACTGTCTCTCACTCTTCTACTCACTGTCTCTCACTCTTCTACTCATTGTCTCTCACTCTTCTACTCACTGTCTCTCACTCTTCTACTCACTGTCTCAGTCTTCTACTCACTGTCTCAGTCTTCTACTCACTGTCTCTCACTCTTCTACTCACTGTCTCTCACTCTTCTACTCACTGTCTCTCACTCTTCTACTCACTGTCTCTCACTCTTCTACTCACTGTCTCTCACTCTTCTACTCACTGTCTCAGTCTTCTACTCACTGTCTCAGTCTTCTACTCACTGTCTCTCACTCTTCTGTTCACTGTCTCTCACTCGTCTACTCACTGTCTCACTCGTCTACTCATTGTCTCTCACTCTTCTACTCACTGTCTCTCACTCTTCTACTCACTGTCTCTCACTCGTCTACTCACTGTCTCAGTCGTCTACTCATTGTCTCTCACTCTTCTAGTCACTGTCTCACTCTTCTACTCACCGTCTCTCACTCTTCTACTCACTGTCTCTCAGTGTCCACCGTCCTAATGATTTCTCTCTTTCATCTCCTCCCGCTGTCTTTAGCTCATTCCCTTCTCTGTCCTCTCCTCCTCTGTTTTCTACCCCTCCCTTACTGTCACCCATCTCCCTCTCCTCCTCTGTTTTCTACCCCTCCCTTACTGTCACCCATCTCCCTCTCCTCCTCTGTTTTCTACCCCTCCCTTACTGTCTCCCATCTCCCTCTCCTCCTCTGTTTTCTACCCCTCCCTTACTGTCTCCCATCTCCCTCACCTCACTCTGACTGCTGTTTCTAATTCCTTCTACCCTTGTTCTTGATAACAAAGGCTTGCTTTCTGTTCTAACCAGGCTCTCATTCTAGGTTCTGCCTATTGACACTGCCCAAAGTCCCACTTAATACATCACTGTCTAGGCAGTAATGTGGCACCAGCTGGGTTTGTGTTGTCTGACAGGATTTCAAAAGCCCACACTTAGGCTTACCCTGGTTGTAGGTACTGGAAAGCAAAAATGGCACATCAAGCGAGTAAACAGGGACCAAAAAGCCGGCGAGCAACAATCGGCCAATTTGTTGTTTTCAGTCTAACCCAAAATGAGAATGGCAACTAGCCTAAAGCACTGGCTAGCCCATTCAGGTAAGCATTAGACTAACTGACAAGGCCCATAGAAAGCTGGCTGGGTCCCTGACACCACCTTCTGTTAGCCAATGAAACAGCCCGCTATACTAACTGATATGGTTGGAGGTTTGACATGACAGAGGGCCAAAGATAGATGGCTAAAAGATAGCACACTGAGTCACCAACAGCAGCAGGACGCTATAGGGTTCAGGCTGAAACGGACTGTTGTAACAGCAGCTAGCAGGACGCTATAGGGTTTAGGCTGAAACGGACTGTTGTAACAGCAGCTAGCAGGACGCTATAGGGTTTAGGCTGAAACGGATTGTTGTAACAGCAGCTAGCAGGACACCATAGGATTGGGGCTGAAACTGATTGTTGTAACAGCAGCTAGCAGGACGCTATTGGGTTTAGGCTGAAACGGACTGTTATAACAGCAGCCAGCAGGACGCTATAGGATTGGGGCTGAAACGGATTGTTGTAACAGCAGCTAGCAGGACGCTATAGGTTTTAGGCTGAAACGGACTGTTGTAACAGCAGCTAGCAGGACGCTATAGGGTTCAGGCTGAAACGGACTGTTGTAACAGCGGCTAGCAGGACGCTATAGGGTTTAGGCTGAAACGGACTGTTGTAACAGCAGCTAGCAGGACGCTATAGGGTTTAGGCTGAAATGGATTGTTGTAACAGCAGCTAGCAAGACGTTATAGGGTTTAGGCTGAAATGGATTGTTGTAACAGCAGCTAGCAGAACGCTATAGGATTGAGGCTGAAACGGATTGTTGTAACAGCTGGCTGGCTGTGATGGCCTGACAAGAAAAGGCCTGTCACAGCTCGATGGACTACCAATATATTGTCTTGTGTACCATGTAAATCTGCCCTAATTTTTCAAAGATGTCTGCCTTCAACTTCCTACAATGTCAGGCTTTCTAGGCTCATGCATCACTTTCACAGAAAGTCCTAAACTCGCATTCACACATTCCTGAACTGAATATTCCAATTGGGTTTAATATTTGAAAGCCAGTTAAACATTTCCACATGCTAGTATAACGATGGATGGCCGGATCACTTCAGTTCTCATTGATTCCAGTGAGTTTGTCTTCTCTATCAATTCCATGAAACTATCACAGCTTTCTATCTCGGTCTGACTGCCACAAAAAGGCCTGCCACAGCTTTCTAGCAGACAGAGCTTGTGACAGCTGGTGAGGACTGAGTCAGAGACGTGGAGTGAGATGCTAGCTTAGTGACTCGGTCAGAGATTGATACAGTTAGGCAGCATGATAACTAGCTAGCAACCCTTTCCTCCAGGCAGGCATGGCAAGCAAAGCCTAGCAAGTGAGCTAATAGGTCCCACGGCTAGGCCTTCTGATAGACAGCTGGCTGCAGCAAATCTTCAGTGTTAGCAACATGATCTGATTGAGGAGCTACAGGGTTTGTTCGCCGGACCACTTGGATATTGTGAGTTAGATAACTGCGCTTTCAAACCATGGATTTGTATGATACAAGAATGAAGGCTCAAAGCTGTCACTTGCTGGCACAATTTAAGACAGTTACTGTTCCAGTGCTAGACTAAAGACAACTAAGTATGTTATAATTTGTAATTCTTTGCTTGCTTTCGAATTCTAAGTTCGAAGTTTAACTGACAAATAATGTGTGTAGGCTACTTTCATCTCCGTTGTTTTTTTTTGTGCAGGCTACTTTCACTAGTTTGTCTTAAATTTCTTAAAAATATTTTAGCTAGTATAACAAGGTAGCTGATTATATTTTGAGGGGGCAAGAAATGTGACACCTTTTCAGACAGTGACAGTCACGACATCATCCAACTTTATACACATTCACAGACACAAATAAGGAATAGGCCTAGTATGGCAGTTGGTCACCGTGGAGACCGGCCTGGCAGTGTTAGCCTCGTAGACAGCAGTGTGGCACTAGCAGCACTTGGGGCTTTTGCTGGTGCTAACATGCCAGCTAGCTTGCAGAGGAAGCCTGTGACATTAGGATGGCTAGCTGTCCTCCAGCCTCTGCACAGGCACCCCACACAGGGATCGAGGCTGTGTGACAGCTAGCTACTGTGTGTGCTGTGCCTGCCATGCGCCTGCTTCCCCAGACTGCAGCAGCTCATCCCTCCGTCCACTGTCACACTCTATTCAGTTCTGTCTAGGCATAGCTCTGTGAACCACTGGCTTATGTAAGTAAAACACTGTGGCAGAGAGAGATGGATACAGGCGCAGGTCGTGAAATAGAATAAGGGAAAGAGTGGAGAGACGGCGTTAAGGATTTGAAAAGGAAAGGGAAGGTTGGGAAGGGGGAGGATGCGGGTGAGGTATAGTGAGTTCAAAGAGACTGCAAAGCAAGGACCCTGTAGCTACTGTAGCACACCATCTCCGACTCCATGGAGAGATCCCCCCCCCCCCCCCCCCTGGAAATACAGACACAAAAAGAAAAGCACAGCTCTCGAACCCTCAAACGCTCATCTCGTGCAATTTTCATTGGGATGTGGATCATGTGGATTGATCTATAAACTGCCTTAAGTTTGAGCATAAGCTTTAGTGACGCACATGTCCATTCATTTTCCAGAATGCTGGGGAAAGCATGGAGGCTTCTAGTGAAGACTCAGTCCCCCATCCTGTTTCTGATTCACGTTTTGCTTTGTGTCTCACTGTGTCTGTCTGTATCTCTCTTTCATTTCCGGGGCTTGAGAAGATGAGAAGACCAATGAGGAGCTGTACTAGCTTGTTTTCTTAGTTGTTAGCTTGTTTGCTTAGTTACTAGCTTGTTTTCTTAGTTATTAGCTTGTTTGCTTAGTTACTAGCTTGTTTTCTTAGTTACTAGCTTGTCTGCTTAGTTACTAGCTTGTTTTCTTAGTTATTAGCTTGTCTGCTTAGTTATTAGCTTGTTTTCTTAGTTTTTAGCTTGTTTTCTTAGTTATTAGCTTGCTGAAGGAGACTAGGCCTGTGGTGACGTAACCCAGCAAACATGCAACGACAGGGAGATGTTTAGATCATGTCTAAATAACATCCGTTAGTTCAGACCCACTTTTGTACGTCTGGCGAACGTGCAACAGGGGTTCAAAATGTAAACGTCTAACTAAGACCCCTCTGGCACGTCTATGAAAATGTTCCATATACACAGGTGGGGGTGGGGGTGGGGGGTACATAAGACAATTGGTCTCAAACCATTTTGCACACATTCAGTTAGTTTGACCAGTTATTGATATTCAATGAGTTTGACCAGTTGGTGTTGTAATGATGAAAGAGGAACAGGGATTGTCAATAGGGAATGCTATTTTTTCATGTCCATATTTCATGCCATCTGATGACATCTAACTCATTAACTCTCAGAACTAAAGACTAAATTAAAGTGCATGTCTAAAGCTACATGTGTGAGATTGTGCTAAATAAATCAGCAATGTTTTTAGTGAAGTGTACAAGTCAAGTGGCAGGTAACTTTATTCGAATTGTTTAATTTTAAATTGTTAATATTTTGCTGAAAACCTCATTGAAAATGTTCTCTTGTCATCTCAAACAATGTTCCATCTGTATTCGACAAGATGTCATGTATTTACAATTGTAAATAATCCTATTAAACACCTGTATGTCTTGGGCAGGTGCATGTGGTATAAATGTGTTTTATTTACAAAAAATGGTCCTGCACACTGCCTTCACTAGAATCAGTTTTATTTTATACTGTGTTTTGGTCATCCAACCTTGGAACAATAGCCAACCTGATGAAGATTTGATGACAAAAACATGGTATTCAATAAAGCTGATAGTGAGTGAAGATAGCATGGGACTCAGGCCTCATTTACAATTAAAAAGTAAAGTTGCTTTCAATAGAGTACAAAAGGATGTCTTAATGAGACGAAGAAAGACATCATACAAGTTTAATTTTGAACCCTGTAAGGGGGTCACTTGGATGTCAACAGGAAACGTTTGTGGGCAGCATGGTGGATCAGTGGTTAGCACTGTTGCCTCACAGCCAGAAGGTCCTTGGTTCAAATCCCAGCTGACCCAAAGGCTTTTCTTTGTGGAGTTTGCATGTTCTCCCTGTGTTTGTGTGGGCAAGTTTGGCACAAATTGGCTGCTGTTGTATCACCCAGACAGAGAGCCGTGAGTCCAGAGGAAACCACTAGAAACAATATTAAATATTTTCCAAATTGTTATTAATATACTTTTTGTTTTAATGGTAAAGAGACGTTCAGAAAAGACGTCGCAAAAACGTTCATTTTGAATCCTGTAAGGAGGTCACTTGGACGTCAACAGTGGACGTTTAAAAGACGTCTTTGTTGAACTTTAAAAAGACGTTCAGAAAAGACTTTCATTCTGGCTTCTCAGTGAACGTCTTTTGAATGATCGAAAAAGGTGTTCAAAAGACGTCTTTTCAACGTGTCTTTGCTTAGTGGGAAGGATCCCCTGTGGTCTGTTATCACTTTGGTATTCCTATACCAGTTCTGCAGAGAGGATATGAAGCTGTTGGCACTGGAACTTAACATCTGTAAGATGCGTTGAATGTAAATCTAGGTGACTAGTAATCCAGCCCAGTAAGATGTATACAGGATTGTGGATGTGCCTAGGACAGCCTTTTGATGCATAACCCCCATAAAAAAAATCAATGTGGCTTTTGTCCTATACTAACATCATGGTGACCGTGTTTATGCTTGCACCGTGTTGTTCCATATCCAAACAGAATTCACACAAAGTCTTTTCTGTTTGTCCGTGTGTGGGTTGACCTACCAGTGCTGGGCTGTGTGCAGTAACTTGTGTCTTGCTGTGGAGTGGATGTGTGATGGAAAGAGGTGAAATCTCCTTACCTCTCCTCACCTCTATTTGATAAGCCACAGGGCTTTTAGGAAAAGAACGCCATGAACACAGTGGCCATCCCTTTACTGGCCAGTAAAGTCTAGGGCCTGGACAGGAAACACTTTACCATCACTGTGATTTACCCCACTGACGTGTGTGTGTGTGTGTGTGTGTGTGTGTGTGTGTGTGTGTGTGTGTGTGTGTGAATCTTTGTTGTGAATAGTGCGCGTATATCTGCAGTATTGCAGCGCGCGGTGCATATGTCTTTGCTGTTTGTTATAGTGAAGGTGGGTGCGAGTGAGATAGTCAGAAAGGTTGGACTCCAGCATCTCTGTTTGATACAGTAAAGGTGGGTGGAGTTTGAGACTGTCAGAAAGGTTGTCAGAGTGACTCCAGCATCTCTGTTTGTTATAGTGAAGGTGGGTGGAGTTTGAGACTGTCAGAAAGGTTGTCAGAGTGACTCCAGCATCTCTGTTTGTTATAGTGAAGGTGGGTGGAGTTTGAGATAGTCAGAAAGGTTGTCAGAGTGACTCCAGCATCTCTGTTTGATACAGTAAAGGTGGGTGGAGTTTGAGACTGTCAGAAAGGTTGTCAGAGTGACTCCAGCCTCTCCGTTGTGCTCAGAGGCAGGCTGCTTGCTGCAGAGCATGTACTTGACAGAGGACACCAGAGATTGTAAATCACCTCGCTCCCTCTCTTCCTGTTTTTCTTTCTCCATACCACTTATTTCAATCTGTCTTCATCAGAGACCAGGTTTTTCTTGTTTTTACATCTACTGAGAAACAGATTCTTTCTGTTCATAGACAATATGCCCCCTTAAAATGGTTATTATCAGCTCATTATTTTTTACCACTGAGTAATTGGAAGCTGGCAGTGTGGCTAAATCAAACCTTCTGTTCCCCTCTCTGCTGTCCAGGTTAATGTAGACCACTTAGAAAATCAAACATCTGCCCAAACCTGCTTGTTAAACCTTACTTCTCTACTAAACTAATCAGAATGGCCAGTCATTATTGTAGTAGTAGTCTTCTAGTTGCAGAGGGTGACTTGAGGTAACAGCTGCCCTCCTTTCTGGCTGATGATATCCTCCCCCTGTCTTCACTTTGCCCTCCTTTCTGGCTGATGATATCCTCCCCCTGTCTTCACTTTGCCCTCCTTTCTGGCTGATGATACCCTCCCCCTGTCTTCACTTTGCCCTCCTTTCTGGCTGATGATACCCTCCCCCTGTCTTCACTTTGCCCTCCTTTCTGGCTGATGATACCCTCCCCCTGTCTTCACTTTGCCCTCCTTTCTGGCTGATGATATCCTCCCCCTGTCTTCACTTTGCTCTCCCACCGAGTCACAATCACAGGTTGTCAGTGTTAGCTTGTGAACGAGCATGCTAAATTCAATTATGGTTCCCACCTCCAAAACTTATCACATTAGCGCTGCTGTGGGGAATTACACTACATTCACTCGCACTAAATTTGCATCAAACACCGTTGAAAGAATCACATTACTTTGGCGCCTGTCGACTTCACTGATTTCTCCAGTGAACTCTGGACGTGGAATTATATTGTGTTTCGTTTAGGGAACGTTTTGCCGCCCTCTTTTCTCTTCTCTGCACACCCGCATCCTTTTGTGGGTGTGTTGCATTGTGGGTAGTGAGGACCTGTTGCATAAGGGAGGCGGTGTAGTGTGAAACAGAACAGGTGGCACTAATCTCCTTGCCATCTAGCTTTATGAGCCACCTTCCCTGCTGTGCAGCCTGTGGAGATGTGTGTGTGTGTGTGTGTGTGTGTGTGTGTGTGTGTGTGTGTGTGTGTGTGTGTGTGTGTGTGTGTGTGTGTGTAGAAGCTTTATTCATGATGGCTGTGGAATCAATGTAACTGCATATTTATGTTTGTGTTTGTGTGTGCGTTCCAACTCTCTGCAGAATATTCAGGCTTACTCAGTAGAGAACAAGGTTCCAGTTGGTTTGGAAACAATTACAGATCATTACATCTAGCTGCAGCTGGAGCCTCTGAGACGCTCTTCAGAATCTAATGTCACTGAATGTACTACCTTGATTTATAGAGGGACCGGCACATTTCCCTGTCTGTTTTTCTTCTCTCTGAATTCATGGTCTGTGATGAAGATGAATATATTTGGTGGGGAGATTGATTTGAACCTTTAGCTCCCTTTCTTCTTCCCTTTCTCTTTTTCTCTGTCTCCCTCAGCCCATCCATGCAGGGCGGTCAGCAGGCCAAAGCAGCAGCAGCAGCAGCAGCAGCAGCTTCCTAAGGGAGCGAAGACCGCTGCGCTCTCTCGCCGCTAACCTCTATGGCCACTGCATCCGTCCAGCCTCTGAGCGCCACTGCTTGGGTGTGCTGGCTCCCTCCACAGCCCGAGCCCCTGGTCCCTTCCTGGCCCACGATCAAACTCCAGCCCCGGGCTCCGGCCCGGCCTACATTCCGACCCCTGCTCCATCTCCAAATCCGTCCCGAGTCCTGTCACCTATCCTGGACGCAGCTCCAGCTCCCGACTCTGTTCCATCTACCTCCAGACAGGCAGAGAAAGAGGTGTCGTGGTTGAAGTGCGGGGCCCCTGGAGGGCTGAGGAGCCACATCCCCAGGCCAGTGGGGGCCGCTAGCTCCTGTCCACACAGTCGCTCCAGCCCCTGTCCAAGCCTGTCCTCGGACAGTGAGAGAGGCCCCCCTACTCCTCCTCCTCCCCCTTCATCCCTCCGTCAGCCCTCCTCTTCCTCCTCCTCCTCCTCCTCCTCCTCTTCATTGTTTGCAGGGCGTTTGGGCCAACCACCACGGGGGCCTCTCTCTCTCCACATGTACAGCCGAAAAAACGTTTTCCTGCATCACTCACTTCACACAGCCGAACTGCAGGCCCTGGCACAGCATGACAGCTGAGGCTTACACACACACACACACACACACACACACACACACACACACACACACACACACACACACACAGCATATACACACACTGACAGTCATAGACAGCCATGTCCTTGTATTGATGGTGGGACTCTTCCTCACCCATACCTCCTGTGTTTCTCTGGGATCATAGCTAATGTCAGTACACATACATCCTTCCTATTTTCAACTCTCTATCTCCTGGCAACTTGTAAACGCACACACACAGGCACACACTCCTGGCTGTCAGAGCTAACAAGGTCCTCATCCATCTATCAGGACACCCACGCTATTTCATGAGTACCCAAAGCTTCTTGCGCACCCAGACGCACACACATGCACACACACACACACACACACACACACAGAGAGAGAGAGACACCTGTCACAAAACACTTAGAGGAGCAGCAGAAGAGTAGTGTGTGTTGTGTCTATGTGTTCAGTGATCCAGATTGATACATGACCATCACCGTGCCACCGACCTGTGTCCGTATTCCCAGCTCTTTCCTTTCAGTGAGTTGCCAAAATCAAACTGATGTTTACTCAGGCGTCTATAGACCCATTTGTAGGTTGGATAGTTCACACTGATCTGCATGCTTGTTACCACGGGGGTACAGAATAAACTGGAAGTCCTTTTGTTTGTTCCTACAGAGTGAGGATTATGATTATGTGTGTAGGATGTGCATAAGAAGCCAGCACTGACCTCTTTTCAAACAATGTATTCAACCCTGGACTATTTGTATGTATATGAAATGAATCACGTTCCCGTGGGATTCCCTGGGCTTGACTGTTTGGTGAATCTACTTTAATGAACAGGTCTTAGGAAATGGGCTAGCCCAATGACTGTGGGGTCAAATATCCTATGTTTATGGTTTGTGATTATAACTGGCTGACAACAATCCCATATGAAGAGGACTATTTCCATGAAGTAATGGACCCATATACAAGCAAATAATTATCACCACTTGAACGATTTGTATGGAACTCATTTGTGACAACAGTTGTAGTATGATTAGGGAGCGTTCTTTGTTTGGCTCTCTCTTGTATAAGGCAATATGTCTCAGTAGTAGATGGAACAGCATTTTTATAAAGAACAATGTTAGTTATGAGACGATCACATTACCAGATGAGACGTTGACATAAGTTTACCCAGAACCGTCCTCTGCTGGAAGAAGGAGGAGGATCAGACACTTTGGAAGGAGGATGTAGCCATCAAACTGCCATGGACAGCTGAGACCTGCTATAGTGTAACTACAGGCACACGATGCACAGTACAGCTGAGACCTGCTATAGTGTAACTACAGGCACACGATGCACAGTACAGCTGAGACCTGCTATAGTGTAACTACAGGCACACGATGCACAGTACAGCTGAGACCTGCTATAATGTAACTACAGGCACACGATGCACAGTACAGCTGAGACCTGCTATATTGTAACTACAGGCACACGATGCACAGTAGAGCTGAGACCTGCTATATTGTAACTACAGTACAGCTGAGACCTGCTATATTGTAACTACAGTACAGATACGTGCTGCAGGACGCAGGGATGACCTTACTCTAAAAAGCCTGTGTGTGCGTATAATGTGTGTTTCAGTGTTTGTTAATGAGCACGTGGACTGGTAGAGGTTATGGGAAGCTTTAATGCCTGTGGATCAAACACTCCCCCTTAGGGCACTCTTCCTATTAAACCCTTCCACCTTTTCTTCTCTCTTTGCTCTCTCTGTCTATTCTCTTACTTTGGTTCTCACCCACCTTTTGCCCATGTCTGCCCCTCATCTTTCTACTCTGTATATTTTTGCACATTCTCATATGTACACTAGCTGCCACCCCTCACTGTATCCATTCCATGTATTCCACTTATTCACCCACCACTCGGCTCACTCTGTCAGAGCCCTGCACTGTCACGGCTGTATATGTTAGTCATAGGCTCATCCATTTGGTGTAGGTGTCATCAGGTAGTTTAGAAGATAATGGGGAAAGCGTAGAACATCACGTTTTGAATCCCTGGCTGCAATATTTCTGTTGGTACTTTAGATGGTTTGGTGGACACAGACTGACTGTGGTCAGGTAAAAATGTATTAAAATACTTTGACCGCAAATGCTTTTGGTACAGTATACCCACATTAGGTCCTGAATGGAAAGAGTCACGCACTGCTGAAAGACCCTACTGTAGTCCATTACTCTTATAGGGAAGCTATTTATTCTTCTGCCTTATTTATTGTATGGTTTGTTATAATGGAGTTAAATCTTGTCGTATCTATAGTTTATCATATCTGTAATGATTATTGATCAGAAGAACAGTCACATGAGGTTTTTGGTTGTATAATTGTACATATATTTGAAACCCTGGCAATATTCATGTACATTTCTTCAGTGCTTTTTAAGAGACATTGAGTTCAGGGTTCACAGTGTAACACATATGAGATTAAAGGTCAAAGGGTCAGTCTCTTAAACCCAGATGAAGTGGAGTCTTGAACTAAATCATATTTTCAATGGATATCATCCTTTGAAGCTGCTTTTCAGTCAAGGACGAGGCTTTCATCAAAATGTACAGAGCGCCAAGTGTTTGTTTAAGGGTTTTACCTGTAGAGTTTCTCTTTCACTGTTGTTGTTCACAAAGAAAATGTTCACCAATTATATTAAATAATCCTATTAAAACTGATGAAAATGAGTCTGTTGTTTCAGTCTGTTGTTTATTGATATGGTAACCTGCAGTACGGCGCACTAACAATTTAGTTTAAATAAATAAATACATACTAATCATCGTTCTGTACACAATGAATAATAACAAAAGAGCCAAGAAAATATAACCTTTTTTGTGTGCAGATATTTTAAATCAAAACGGAAGTATTCAACATTCTTTTTTTTCTGTGGCACTCGAAATTAAGATTTTGCTATTTGTGTCACTGGAACTTGATTGAAATGTACTCTCTCTCCAAAGACTTGAGCTGTCTAATTGTGTTAAGACAATGGTCTGTGCACATATATAAAATCAGTTCCGTCTTTGAATGTTCCTAATAGCACAATGGGTTCCATTATTGTGAAATGGAAGTTTTAACGCCTGGACCATAACTAGAGTGTTTCTTTGGCTAACTCAATAACCTGGCAAGGATGTCCTTTACCAAGAACACGGTGGGTTTTCTTACAGCTGTAGAAGTCCTTTGCAGAGAGGAGAGAAGCGTCTCAGAAGTGCACCATCAGTCTGCTCTTTATAGGGACGTGGTTTAAGAGGAGACACTCCGCAGTAAAACGCTCATGAAAGCCTGCCTGTAGTTTGCCAAATGGCACTTAGAGGACTGTGATGGCATGAGGAAAAATACTTTTTCTGGTCTGATGAAACAGAAATGGAACTCTTTGGGCTGAACTCCAAGCACTGCTTCTGCCAGATGCTGCTCATCACTTGTCCAATAGCATCCCTACAGTGAAATATGCAGCAACATACAAAAGGGCAAATAAAATATTTGAGTTACTTTGGGTCAGGTCTCTGAAAGTCCTTGAGCAGCCAAGCCAAAGCCTTTGGAGAGAGAAGTTTCACAGACACTCCTCTGTAAACTGACCATACAGGAGATGATTGACAAGGAAACTGCTCAAATCCAGGAGCACAAGGCTTGTAGGAACTTATTCAATAACATGTTAAGCTATAGTTGTCTTTTTAAAAGGTTTCTACAAATCACTGAAAAAGAGTTTGAATATCTCTGTAAATAAGATATTTTAATTGTTGATTCTTAGCAAAGAAAGCTAAGATTTGTTTTTCGCTTTGTCATTTTTGTAATTATGGGTACATAAATTGGCTCGCCCAAAAAAACGTAATTAACTTTCAATTAGGTTGAAAATCAACAGATGTTAGTAGTGAACTTACACTTAAAAGTAGTGTATGTTTTACACATATAATTGCTGTTGAATGAAAACCTCCTACTAATTGACCTTTCATTTTGTCATTCGCTTTTGAAAGAGCTCTTAATCACCCATGTGCTTTGAAAATGTTTGGACCAATGTTCCCTCTAAACTGCGCGCGTGCGCGTATGCTCAGATCAGTTGAAAGACCCGCGCACAAGATTTTTTAAGCCACGCAGAAATGTAAAGAACAAAGAAAAGTTTAAACTGATGTGAGTTTAATAAAATAAAATGCTGGTAAAATATATTGCACTTTCTTATTATTGTTTAAGCGATGTACTTGATGGAAAACACTTAAAAAGTTAACAGAGGAAATCTGTAAAAAAATTATGATTTGAGAGCAAAGGAGCGAGAGGGAGAGCGAGCTCTCCAGCGACTGCAGAACTGCGAGTTACAGACGTAGCAAGAGAACGACAGGGAGAGTATGCTGATTGGTCTCTCTTTGTGCGAAGTAGACCTATCAGATTTATTTTGGGGCTTTACAGGTGACGCTTTCTGTCCATCAGTTCTGTTTAAAGTTAGTGTCCTACACCTGCAGCGCCATGGCAGTGTTCGAAAAAATACATTAGTTTTTCTCAATCAATTTGACTCAATTCTTGAATGAGAATATTTTTCTAAAATAAGTTAAAATCTCCGAACCATGAGTTTCTTGTTATCACCAGATTTGAATTTCATGTGAATTTAAGCAAATTGCATGTATTTTGGCACACGTGTGCAAAAGAGTGGTACAACAGTCTACAATTTGCACAACTATATGCACATGGTTTGCTGATCCATACTGATGAGTTGATAAAAAAAAAACAGAACTGTCTAGTATGAGAAACCATTCCAAGGTTGACTGCCATCGGGAAAAACATCTAAACATTTTGACAGTGCAGTTCACACGCTGAAGAAATAAATTCATTTTGGTGGCGTTGGCTAACTTACTGACACAAAAAGTAGGTTTTGAAGCATGAATTAAACGTTTTGGGTGAGTTACAACCTTCTGCATACATTGTGATGTCCAGTGAAACAGTTGTGACAGTCGTACTTACAGTTTAGAGAATGTTAAGACTGTTTAAAAAAATGTGCCATAGCGATTGAGAAAAACTAAAGTGTATAGTCCTTAGCTCCCATGCTCTTAAGTACCATCAAACGCAGCACTTACCATATATTTATGATTGATAAATCAAGCTGTCTGGGTAAGCAATTATGGCTGTTTGCCCTCTAGAGAGGGATTGGACAATGGTGTCTTTACAGAGCAATACTCATTTAATAAGTGGGATGCCTGGCAAGCGAAGACTTTCATGACCCAAGAAAAATACTCACGGTAATCATTGCAAGTCATTTTCTCTGTCTGATTAGATCCTACTTTTTGCAATCTACATTGGCAAATGTGTTTCGTGTTTGGAAAAAGAATCCCAAACACGCACAGAATTGTAGTAATACTTTTACCTCTAGCTTCAACATTTCTACACAGACCTAAATTAACCTCGTTACTAATTAGGTTTAACACTTATTTCATTTTTAATGAAGTTTTTTTTCCAGTCCTGTTTTTGAAAGACATTGTGCTGACATTTTGATCATGGCTGACACTGTGCTGATGTTCTGAAGAGCACCCATACTGTACCACTCATATAGAGCACCCATACTGTACCACTCACATTACTGTATAGAGCACCCATACTGTACCACTCACATTACTGTATAGAGCACCCATACTGTACCACTCATATAGAGCACCCATACTGTACCACTCATATTACTGTATAGAGCACCCATACTGTACCACTCATATTACTGTATAGAGCACCCATACTGTACCACTCATATTACTGTATAGAGCACCCATACTGTACCACTCATTACTGTATAGAGCACCCATACTGTACCACTCATATTACTGTATAGAGCACCCATACTGTACCACTCATTACTGTATAGAGCACCCATACTGTACCACTCATTACTGTATAGAGCACCCATACTGTACCACTCATATTACTGTATAGAGCACCCATACTGTACCACTCATATAGAGCACCCATACTGTACCACTCATATTACTGTATAGAGCACCCATACTGTACCACTCATATTACTGTATAGAGCACCCATACTGTACCACTCACATTACTGTATAGAGCACCCATACTGTACCACTCACATTACTGTATAGAGCACCCATACTGTACCACTCATATTACTGTATAGAGCACCCATACTGTACCACTCATATTACTGTATAGAGCACCCATACTGTACCACTCATATTACTGTATAGAGCACCCATACTGTACCACTCATATTACTGTATAGAGCACCCATACTGTACCACTCACATTACTGTATAGAGCACCCATACTGTACCACTCATGTTACTTTGTGATTTTTTCTATCTCTTGTGATACACAACGTACTGTCTGTCAAAGGCACAAACATTTACATTGTGGAGGTGATAGTCACCAATTCACTGCAGTTGTTCCTGATCCTGCTTTGAGGTTAGCCCTGAATCCTCAGTCACTGACTTCTACTGTATACCTGAGCATGACTCTGAAATGACATAAGACCTAGCATTAAATTAAATCATAATATAAATATTTTTAGAAACTAGATGATTTTGAATAATTTGAACCAATGTTATCCAGTCTGAAATAGGTTTAAAGTCTATCATTTATCAGTGAGCATGTAGCTGAATGGTTTACTGGAGAAAGCTTAAAGAAGCCTAAAACATATGGATTGAAATAGTTCACTGTACAAGTGGGGACGTGCCGAAGGGGAAACCAAAATGAAGTGAAATGTCCACATTTCCAACCATTTACTTTGTGACTGGCTGACATCCCATTTCTCGTCTCTGTTGCCCACTGTCCTACTCACTGATATTACCTTCACTGGCTGTGGACTGGGCTGTCAATAAGAACGTGTCATGTTCTCTTACATGGAGAATCAGCATGGAGGCCTGCGCCGTAGTGCTGCTCTGTTCTCCAGCCAATAAGCACAGGAATCCACCTGGGCTTTAGGTGACTTTTAGATGACGCAGACAAGTCGGCACCGTGTCTGGACAGAGTCAAAGACAATAGCCTGCAGAGGGCTATACACATTAGATGGTGCATATTACTCTCTATCCCCTCTCTCTCCCTAGCCGTCCTCTAAGGCAATATCCCCTGGAGATGAGGCTTTCGGCTGTCAGTGCTCCCTAGGTTAATATCCTTATCTAGCCCACTTCACAACGCACAAACACACACAGACACACACAGACACACACACACACACACACTCTCTCTCTCTCTCTCTCTTCATCTCTCTATCGCTCTCTATTTTTCTAAATTTTTTACTCTTTTTCTCTCTTCCTGCGCTGAACATATCACTTGTCATAGTATCTTATTTGTGTTGTTATTGCTCTCTTTTTGTGTATTGAAAGTGAATCAATAAGAGAGAGGGGATCAGGGAGATGGGATGAGCGAGTGAGAAGGAGGGGAGCGTGAGTGAGCCCGCAGTGGGATAGATGCCGGAGAAGAGAGAGAAAGTGAGAAATGAAAATAGAAAGAGAGCTCTCGGTTGGAGGGGTAAAGCGTGATGTCACTGGTGGCGAGTATGATGCAGCGCAGCAAAGACAGGAAGTGCCTGAAGCTTTTATGGAGGGGGTGTGTGGTGTTGGTCACTGCTGGGTGAGTGTGTGTGTGTGTGTGTGTGTGTCCAGAGTGTCTGTGTTTACAGGCCTCCTAGGGGATTCAGGGTATGTGTGTGTGATATATAGTATGTGATAGGCAAAGAAAAGACTGCTTTTATATGTGTGTGTGTGTGTGTGTGGGGGGGGGGGGGGTGTATGTGTGTGTCCAGAGTATCTGTGTTTGCATGCCTCCTAAGGGATTCGGGGTGTGTGTGTGTGTGTGTGTGTGTGATAGTATGGAATAGGCAAAGAAAAGACTATGCTTTCACATGTGTGTGTGTGTGTGTGTGTGTGTGTGTGTGTGTGTGTGTGTGTGTGTGTGTGTGTGTGTGAGAGAGAGAGAGAGAGAGAGAGAGAGAGAGAGAGAGTGTGTGTGTGTGTGTGTGTGTGTGTGTGTGATAGATAGTATGTGATAGACTATTCTTTTATATGTGTGTGTCTGTGTGTGGAGGAGGTGTATGTGTGTGTGTGTGTGTGTGTGAGAGAGAGAGAGAGAGAGAGTGTGTGTGTGTGTGTGTGTGTCTGTCTGCAGGCGTGTCAGGGGACTGTGGGTGTGTGTGTGTGAGGCAGAAGGCTCATTTGCTGTGTGATTATCTATGGGGTGTCTGCTGAGAGGGAGAAAGGCCACCCGAACACACACTACTGCTTGTTTAGACCAATTATACAGGCCAGGAACCTGCCATATGGCTGCTGTCAGCTTTGACTGGGAGTGTGTGTGTGTGTGTGTGTGTGTGTGTGTGTGTGTGTGTGTGTGTGTTTGATATCATAATAACCAGAACATGGTGAAACTAGGATAGGATAATATTCAGTCCGCGCAGCAAACTACAGCAGCTCAAAAAAAGGTTACGTATTTGTTCATGTATATTTAACACTTTTTTTGCACCTGCTGCGGGTGGGCAGGCGGGCGGACGGACGGACGGACGGACGGACGGACGGACGGACGGACGGACAGACAGATAGATAAATGGGTCAGCCAGCTTACTGCAGCTAGACAGACAGTAAGAGTAATGGAGTATTGCTGGTACGCCTCTCCTTAGATGAGGGAGCTGTTGAAAGAGCTAGCCTCAGGCCAAGAGTTACACTGATGGATGAGAAAATCCTCAACACCTGCTCAACTCTGTGAGCGTCTCTCTCTCTCTCTCTCTCTCTCTCTCTCTCTCTCTCTCTCTCTCTCTGTGTAGGTGCTCTCTCACACATTTACACACATACACTAAACTTTGGATTGGGACCGCAGGCTCTTAGGCCTCTTTGAAGTGTTTGCAGGTGTGTGTGTGTGTGTGTGTGTGTGTGTGTGTGTGTGTGTGTGTGTGTGTGTGTGTGTGTGCTCACCCTGTTGAGTTCCCTGCCTCTTGCTGTTACTGATTGTACAGAGCCATTGATAATCAGTTATTATCTACAGTAATACAGCCCTGTGCTCTCTGCTGTTTTCTCTCCCAGTGCTGCTGTCTGCTCTGTCTGAGCCGGCAGAGGCACATCCTCACAATGATATTCACATGCACTCACACACTGGTACACTGCTAACTCATACACACCCACCCATCACTTTAGAAAGTAGAGCTTCGACCACAGAGGCTAAATCCAGCATCAGCTGGGGGAGGTTTATTTTGCAGCGAGTTGTGGGACCCACAATGCATTATGGCAGGCAATGAGCAGTCATGCGTCTCAGCGATAATGATGACCCACTGTCTCGGCAGCAGCATTAAGTCTTCCTAGCAGTCGAGACGCATGACACCATCTTTGGTCCCCACCTGCTATAATTAAGTTCCTGCTGCTCGTTCATTTGGGGCGTGTGGCGTCTCGCTAACCTGTTTCCCAAAGTTCTTACCCCCTATTACCCTCCAAAATATACAAACTCTTTGTCCCTCAAACTCTCTCTCTGTTCAGTTTGAGCTCAGTCTATTCTTGTCTTTTTGACTTCAAATCTCTTTACGACAGTGTGAACAGTGTACTGTATCAGAGTGACCTCAACACACACCGCTTACCCAACTTAATGCTTACTGTCCTCCTAGCCATAATAATTCAGCTAATTACTAAGGCTACGACGGTTGTGTGTGTGTGGGGGGGTGCCTGCATGTGCAGACCACTTATTCAGTGTTAGTGCCTTCATTATGTTCTACTTTACTTCTACTTTGTTGTTGCAGATCGATCCACTTTGTTTCCTGATTCCAGTAGATTAAAACATTTTGAAACAGTTCTATAATATGACACTCTGCTTTTAGCCTACATAAGTTCCCCCTAAAACTTTCAATGAAAAAAATGGTTTCCATAAGAGGAAGTTCAGTTGGAGAGATTTCCAGTCTGCTGATTTCAGACGATCTAATTGGGTGTTAAGTAATACTTCCTTCCTGCCTTCTCTGTAAACATCTGGGAGCCCAGCAAGCAGAGAGTCTCAGTGCTGTCAAGCTGGCGTTTTCAAATGGAATCTTGTTTTGATGGTACCAAATCAGAGCAGACCGTACAGTACAGAGAAAACGATGGGTGGCTTCAGTGTTTACAAAACTCCAAGCTTTGTATAGATCCATTTTACACCAATGAACGTAATTCTTTGCATCTACGCTGGTAAAGTCAGTCAAGCAGATCATTTCAGAGTAGTTTGGAGTTAACTGGTGGGCTAAACAATGGGGAATGATTACAAAAAAGTCTTTAATGTAAGAGGTTTAATGTATTATGTATTGTAGGTAAAAAAACAGACAATAACAATTGTGTCAATACTGCATCCTATCACTGAACAAAGAAGTTGTTAAGACTTGTTAATGTATATTTGGCACATATATTGTCACACCACACACTCAAACAAGGTCCTCTTCTCCCAATGGTTTAGGCACAGAGGTAATGCAGTTAGATTACAAACCCTGAGACTCACACTGTTAATGTGTGACGTGTATAGATGACCTCATTACTGCACCCTGGAATGGCAGGCCAGCAGACGAGGAATGGCCCTGAGCACAATACAACATAATAAGGATAGACAAGGACTGGAAACACAAAGAAGTGGAAAGGTCTGAAGTATCACTACCACCTCTCCTCTCTTCTCCTCTCCTCTCCTCTCTCCTCCTCTCCTCTCCTCTCCTCTCCTCTCCTCTCCTCTCCTCTCCTCTCTCCTCTCCTCTCCTCCTCTCCTCTCCTCGCCTCTCCTCTCCTCTCCTCTCCTCTCCTCTCCTCTCCTCTCCCCTCTCCTCTGCTCACCTCTCCCTCACCTCTCCTCTTCTCTCCTCTCCTCTCTTCTCCTCTCCTCTCCTCTGCTTTCCTCTCCTCTCCTCTCCTCTCTCCTCCTCTCCTCCCCTCTCCTCCATAAACAACTATAGTAAGGGCACCAATGCAAATGGCACATTTGCAAAGCAAAAAGTACCTACCAGCGCAACAAATCCTCCTGACAAATAGCAAGAGATTGTGTAAGAGAGAGAGAGAGAGGGAAAGAGAGAGAGAGAGACAGAGAGAGAGAGAGAGAGAGAGCGAGAGAGAGAGGGCTGGAATTTATATCCTCAGCTGGATTGACAATTATCTGTGAGATGAAATTAGAATGGGTTTGTAGTGGTGGATGGGTCTCTTTTCAATTAGAGCAGAGTTGCAAATATTGGGATAATTTACATGAGCTCTTGATCCACTCTTTGGTCCCCATATAGCTGTTGATTGAATGGCCTGCATTCACTGTAACTCACACTGGCTAACAGGAGGGAGGAACGGAGTGGAGGGAATAAGAGAGGGAAAGAGAAAGAGAGAACGTGACAGAGGAAAGGGAGACTGAGATAGTGAGGGAGTAAGGGGAAAAGGGAGAGAAGAAAGGACAACAGAAGGACAAGAAGAGGTAGACAGAGAGGAAGGAAGGAAGGAAGGAAGGAAGGAAGGAAGGAAGGACGGAAGGCAGAGAGGAAGCAACACAGAGCAGGTGGGGGAAGGGGAGAGGGGGAGCGCAGGAATGAGATGAGGGGCAGGAAAGAGGACAGCGAGAAGCAGAGATGGAAGGAGGCACACAGGCAGGAAAGGGGGAAGAACGGGAGGAGAAAGAAAAGGAGGGGGGCTGATGGTAGTTGTAGTCCCACAGTAGAAACAGCAGTCCTGCTCCAGAGTGTTCATTGTAACATCTTACATGCAGAAGGGCACTGTTCTGCAACCCCTGATTACTGCTCACCCTGCCCAGTCTCAGCTGACCTGTAGCCCCTAATGGCTCTCATCAACAGTCTCGGGTGACCTGTAGCCCCTAATGGGTCTCATCAACAGTCTCAGGTGACCTGTAGCCCCTAATGGGTCTCATCAACAGTCTCAGGTGACCTGTAGCCTCGACTGGCTCTCATCAATAGGCACTATCACATCAGTCCTCCCATGTCTGACCCCAAGACACACCCATATCATTCAGTGTTATTCTATTATAATTTAGTCCCTAGACATCCCCACTCTCATAGTCCCAAATGCTTACTGTCAGCTAGTTACACAATCAAAAACAGGCACAAACCCACACAGAAACTTGTAACTCGTAAGCGTAAGAAATGATGCATTGCACACTTTCCTTCTGATTTCCAAGGTGGAACCATGTGGGCAGTGAGTGTTCTTTCTGATAGCAGCCTGTTTAATCTCCACATTCACCTGTGTAATCGTTATGCAGCCCAGCCATTCATCATGCTGAGCCAATAAGGAGACAGGGAACATTAACCAGGAAGTGGACTGCTTCCTCTGCCCTCCACTGAGATAGAGCTGGTGGGCCGTGTGCGTGCGTGCGTGCGTGCGTGCGTGCGTGCGTGCGTGTGTGTGTGTGTGCTTGCTGCTACAATTCAGGGGAGTTCCCTGGGGAAGCTCCACTACTTCAGGACCTCTCCAGCACAGTAGTCTTTACACGGCCCATGCCCTTGAAAGTAAAGGCCCGTACATAATGTCCTAGAGAACAGGTAGACAGGAGTCACCTCCACTCCAAACACAATAAGGAGGGGACACACTGAGATAGGTCCAAACATTATGCTGTGTGTGT
>JAPMUY010002827.1:17500-23811 GCA_026901105.3 Galaxias olidus
AGCTCGGTCCAACGCTCACTGGTCTGCGGTCACGTTATTCTGATATAGGAGGAGGAGGATGATGAGGAGCAGGAGGAGGAGCAGGTGGAGAGACGGGTTAGAGACTGCAGCAAACGGCTCGGTCCACCGCCCACCGGTCTGCGGTTAGGGTTTTCCTGATAGCCTGCCCTTATCCAGCCAGCAAGTCATGTGACACGGGGGATAAACACACCGGCACTGCGCTCCTCTAAATCCCTCTGTCCACGGCAACTGACAGGGATCAATTTCATTAAAGGAGGTCGGAAAATCCCCCGCTATCAGGCGAATCCGTTTTCCTGTTTTTTTTTTCTCTCCTCTCTTCTGTCTCTCCTCTCCTCTCCCCCCCTCCTCTCCTCTCCTTCTCCTCCTCCTCCTGCTCCTTCCTCCTCCTACTCCTCCTGCTCCTTCCTCCTCCTCCTCCACCTGCTGCTCCTCCTCCTGCTCCTCCCTCCTCCTCCTCCTGCTCCTTCCTCCTCCTCCTCCTCCTCATCCTGCTCCTTCCTCCTCCTCCTCCTGCTCCTTGCTCCTGCTCCTCCTGCTCCTTCCTCCTGCTCCTCCTGCGAATCCATTTTCCAGTTTTTTTCTCTCTCCCCACTATACCGCGCGCATGTCGATCATTTCAGCTGCAGCGTACAGTCAGAGTGGTTCTTCCTGTTAAACGCACGAGAGCGTAAACTAAAAAAGAACTCGTTTACGTTTCTAAACTGAACCATTTATTTTTATATGTGATAGAGGCCTATAGCTAAAGCATTAGATCATATAAAGTAGCTGCCTCAAATATTTTTTATTATAGTAGGCTAGATTATAATAGTAATCCATCTCAAGATATATAGTTAGTAGGATAATTTATAACTTCAAAAAAACGTTCATCCAAACCAGCTGCATCAGTTTGTGAAGCTATTGTTAACCTCTCCTGTAAGTCTGCAACGGTGCCACCACGTGCGACCGCCGTCAGCAGCAGTATTATCAGCCCATTAGCCTGTTACGGCTGGCCTGTTCCGGTCCGTCAGCCGGGTCCTGAATAAGTGGGCCACGAGCCTTGCATCCTGTCCTCGCCCAGAGGCTGGCGGGGAGCCCATCTACTGGTCCGTGTTAAAGGTGGGGATATACAGTGTGAGCTGGAGACACGTGCCGGGGGGGAATGATATTATACAGGTAGGAAATTAGGTGTATGATACTATACAGGTAGAAGAGACGGTGTATGATACTATGAAGATAAGGTGTATGATACTATACAGGTAGCAGACAAGGTGTATGATACTATACAGGTAGGTAGCAGATAAAGTGAATGATACTATACAGGCAGGAGATAAGGTGTATGATACTATACAGGTAGGAGAGAAGGTGTTTTTAAAAGAGGAGCCAGGTTAACTGGGTCGGTAGTTCTTTCTGCACTCAGAGCTATGTGTGCTATTTACATGATTTTCTGGACCTCATTAACGAGTCAATAGCTTTGTGTGTGTGCGTGAACCACTGATTGAATGTGTGTGTCAGGTTTGTGCACGTGAGTAAATGAATCAATAATTGAATGTGTGTGTGTGTGTGTGTGTGTGTGTGTGTGTGTGTGTGCTGCTGCTGTGCGCTCTGTGTGTGTGTGTGTGTGTGTGTGTGTGTGTGTGTGTGTGTGTGTGTGTGTGTGACTCTACCTTCAGCCAGTTCATCCATGCTCGTGATCTTCTTGCCTCCGTCCACGGTGTAGATAGTGCGCACGCCCTGTGGTAGGTGCAGGTTGTCCGCGAGCGACCGGGTCAGCTCCATCAGGAGGGCGTCAAACGAGCGGAACCGGTCGCTCGAGACCGCATACAACAGTCCTTTGAAGTATCGGTCCCCATTCCGGTAGAACCGGACTTTCTTTGCACGCTTCTCCGAGGTGAGCGCCTGCAGCGTGCGAGTGCGGTAGTAACTGCAGTTGGCGCTGTGCGCGGGGCTGGGGACCAGACTGCTGCCCCGCGAGCCGGAGCCGCCACCGGCATCATCTCTTTTGCTGCGTGTGGACCTGCCACGCCGCACCTTGTCCCGTTCGTCGAAATGTTCCAGCTCAATGTTATTTATTGACATAGCGGATAACTGTGTTGATTGGACAAAGCCGCTACTGAATCGTTATCACCACAAAGGGAAATGTTGAATTAAACAGCCTTACCGGCCTCCGTAGTGAATACAGTATCACCTCGTCCTAACTTGTCATGTATGTCCGTTTCCTTTTGCAGTAATGGGAATCACATTACCCCTTCGCCAGCCGGTATCATCTTTTCACTATAGATAAAATGAGAGATGAATCCTCCAGTAGCATGGTTAGTATCTCCTTGCCAATAGATAGCGCTCATGCAAAAGAGAGAAAGAGAGCGCGCAGAGAAAAGAGCCTCCAACCGGCAAATTATTTAGCTCTTTGCCTGTCTGGCTCTATCCGCCCTTTTACAATAAAAAATACGAATTATTGCTCCGGCTTGTTTAGAATGCAGTGTATGGATTTCGCTGCTTATCTAATATTCATAACTATACGCTATCCCCACAGCCCTGCTCCGTTGACAGCATACACACGCGCACAGCTAATGTTTTTTTGGTCCCCGATGATGAGAAACCGGCTGTTGCTATGGGAGCTGTCTCACACGTCCGTTTCGGCACTTCCACCGGTATCCCTGAGAATCTATAATTAGGAATCTGAAACGTCACCGATTCGAAGCAAACCGATCTACTCTCTACGTCGTTATTTAGCTACTGACAAGCGCCAACGAATTTGGCTGCAATAGCGCTACATCCGCGAGACAGCATGGCTGCGGCAAGAGAGAGAGGGAGAACGCGAGACACACCAAAACCTTCACCCGTAACCGTGATCATCACATCCCTCCCTTTCGCCGTTCCCCTGCCTTTCTCTCCTCTATCCACGGTGTTGCACGAGCTCCTCCAGCAGGTGAGCGGTGGATCACAAACGTTCGCCTTGACTAGGCCTCGCGCCTACTGGAAGTGGGAAAGAGAAACTGGGTCCTAGCGCCGTTCAAAATATTCCTAAATCCACTGAATACGGAATCAAATAGATAGCCTACTATAATAATTAGCCTAAACGTCGAGATTATATTAAATAAATACAAAAATATATGAATTACATCATGTTGTATGTTAACGCTTAACTGCTACCGATTAGCGAACTCGAACACAATGCACATAAATAATTCCTCTATATTCGGAATGAATATTTCATGGTTGTAAGGGTGCGGCCACTGTTCTGCGGTTTAAAGCGGGGTGGTCTGTTAGCACCATGAGACAAGGGACAGCTCCTCAACCTGATCCCTACGGCTCCAGATTCAGAACCACGGACAGCACCTATGGATCCACATCTACTTACCCTATAGCTACAGAACCGCAGACAGCACCTAGATACACACATACTTACCCTATTGCCACAGAACCACGGACAACACCTACAGATCCACACCTACTGACACATTCAGAACCACGGGCAGCACCTACAGATCCACACTACTGACCTCTCCTCAGATCAGTCAAATGAACTTGGACAAGTACAGGCTGGCCTTATCCAACATGCAATCATGATTAGTAGAAAAAAAGTTACTCAGGTAATTTTGTCATGGCAGGCAAAACATTCACTTGTGGAACCTATAATCTTGGTTTAGAGGGGGTTAGTCAAGTAGAAAACCCATCAGTCTCACGTCACACAAGGACACCATCCTCCCAGTGTCACATCACACCACTGCATGTTGTCATGGACACCATCCTCCCAGTGTCACATCACACCACTGCATGTTGTCATGGACACCATCCTCCCAGTGTCACATCACACCCACTGCATGTTGTCATGGACACCATCCTCCCAGTGTCACATCACACCACTGCATGTTGTCATGGTAACACCATCCTCCCAGTGTCACATCACACCCACTGCATGTTGTCATGGTAACACCATCCTCCCAGTGTCACATCACACCACTGCATGTTGTCATGGACACCATCCTCCCAGTCTCACATCACACCCACTGCATGTTGTCATGGACACCATCCACCCAGTCTCACATCACACCCCCTGCATGTTGTCACGGACACCATCCTCATTACGCCCCGATCACACTGCGCATGGCAAAATGCTGGCAGTTCGGCGGAAGTCATTCGTTGTCATTCAATGAGGGTCATCGGCGCCGCTGCGTTCCGCTGCCGGACTAGCCTGCGTTCCGCTGCCTGACTAGCCTGCGTTCCGCTGCCGGACTAGCCTGCGTTCCGCTGCCGGACTAGCCTGCGTTGCGCGACCGCAATCACACGCGTTGGATATTTTCATCTTTTGCGTTGTTTTGCCATGCGGCAAAAGAAACGGAAGTTGACGAACCACAGAAGAAGATCAGATTTTGTAGCTTTCAAGCAGGTGATCATGGGACACTGATAAGGAATGTTATGACATCAAAATATACTGGCTTGGAAAATACATTTTCACCGTTAATAAAAAAACAAATGCCCCACCAAATGCTCCGGAGTAGGGGGGTATTCCATCAACCACGCTAATGAAATCGGCGCTCAATAGAAAAAGCCTGGTTTGAACAAACGTCAACTTTCACTTAAGCCTCAAGCCGATCCCTGAACACAATTCGGCCGTCTCCAGTCAACGTTAACTCAAGCCAGGCTTGTACAAGCTGGCATTGTGTGCGCGCACGGCGAACATAAGCAGCCCGGAACAATCGATTGTCAAAAAGCAGCTAAGCAGTCGCAAAAACCATAAAGAGCGGTGTTGTTATCGCGAGAGAAACAAGTCGATGGAACGATGGAACAATGTATAACCAAAAAGGGCAATACTGCCCTGATTGACAAGGCAAGGGAAATTGCTTGGCCAAAAATTGCAGACAGATTAAATGCGTAATTTAGTAGCCTACTTTTTTACATAAATTATCATTGACATCGTTGTGATGAGACTGCGGCTATAACATCAGCAAGCTCAATAATAGGATGCCTGATTCATGTTTAACGTATGAGTGAGACAGGGCTCGCTGGTAGCTCCCCAGGCAAAGAGCGCGTTTCACAGGTGGCCAGCGCTTGTCGTAGGGACCCGGGTTCGGTTCCAGCACTAAGCCGCATGCTGTATGTAGTCTCTTCCTTGCGAAAAAAATAATTAAAGCTCTGTAAATAATTGTTTTTCAAATATGGTGACAAAGAAATGTAATTTTCAATGTCACATTCTGTTTTAAATAGATTTCTGTTACAAATAATGCAATTACAATAAGTAAATGGAATGCCAACGCGAACATTGATTTGTCATTTGAGCATTTTATTTTTTAGGCCTATGTTTAATGTTTCAAGGTTATTGCGAACACAGGAAATGTAAATCTAAAAGTAAAATGGACATAAACACTTATATTCGTGCTTTGTCACAGAAAGGTCTCAACCTACGTATGTTTCCGAACACGGACATACGGTAAGTGACGAAAGTGAAGCGAGCGAGAAAAGACACTTGACGGAACTGTCTTTTGTGATTTTGTTACCACCTGTTGGATATTCTTTGTAACACAGCTAAACTAAGCTTGACAGTTAGCCTACTACGGAGCAGGCTAGTTCAGTGGTATAAATTACCTTGGTAACTGAGTGGGGATTCGCATCACCAATCCTAGAAGATCCCGTGGA
This sequence comes from Galaxias olidus, assembly GCA_026901105.3. Taxonomy (NCBI): domain Eukaryota; kingdom Metazoa; phylum Chordata; class Actinopteri; order Galaxiiformes; family Galaxiidae; genus Galaxias; species Galaxias olidus. The sequence continues at coordinate 23,135 of JAPMUY010002827.1, forward strand.
CCTCAGTTCAAAGTTTGGTTTTATTCATATGTCAGTATGAGCCTGGACCCCATGTGTGTGAGTGTGTGTGTGTGTGTGTGTGTGTGTGTGTGTGTGTGTGTGTGTGTGTGTGTGTGTGTGTGTGTGAGTGTGTGTGTGTGTGTGTGTAGAAGGTTCCTCTGTAGATGGTTCGTGGGTAGCAGATATATGAGGTGCCGATTAGGCCAAAATGTATACTTTCCTTTCACATTCACTACTAAACACTCTCACACTCACTACTCAAAGCACACACACTCACAAAACATCCACTCACATTAACTACTAAATGTACTTGCATTCACAAAACAGTCTCACCCTTGTTATTGAAAGCACTCATGCAAACATTAAAGGCTCTTACATTTCCTAGTGAAGCCTCTTACATAGACTAGTGAAGCGCTCACACACAAAAAATGCTCATACACTCACAAAACGTCCACTCAGATTAACTATTAAATTCACTTGTATTCTCAAAACAGTCTCACACTCACATTTGAAATCATTCATACAAACATTAAAGGCTTTGACCTTATCTACTGAACCCTCTTCCATAGACTAGTGAAGCACTCACACACAAATAAAATGCTCATGCATTTACTATCAAGCACTTTTACATTCCATAATATGATGTGCTGTTTACTTCTAATAATGATTTGCCTTTC
>JAPMUY010002829.1:0-23815 GCA_026901105.3 Galaxias olidus
GTGAGAACCAAAAATGTGCACAACACAAGTCAGAGCGCACACGGGCATGTGTGGGATGAGCTTTTGAGAGGGATAGGAAGGACCAAAGACTCAGGAGGTGGCTTTTTTGAGTGTTGATTCAAATTCTTGCAATTTTTTCCCCAATTCTCTAGAACTACATACTGCACCTTTAACTGTTGTTCCATTTTCGAACATAATAAATAGATCCCGACCGATGGTGGAATATTTTGGCTGATACCGATATTGGGGATTAAAAAAAATGCAGATAACGATATATCGGCCAATATTCACTCAACAGTGGTTATCAAAAATTTGTGACGATATGTAATGGAGGCTGGAAATTTGACCTCCTTTTAACCCTTCTGACACAATTAAATTATATGAATTTGACTTAGAGATGAATCTGAATGGCAAGCCTGTAGCTAGCTATCTGGATAACTGCTGATTAGGTTGAAGGACGCAGTGGGCAGAGTATGACTCAAGCCTGTGTGTGTCTAACTCCAATACAGAAAGCAGAGGACAGTAACAGCGCAAGTGCAAAAGACTTTCCGCACAATTTTTTTTATACTAGTTTGGTACAAACATTTACCCGCCAGTGTGGCAGGTAGCCTTCCTAGATTTACTCACCAAACAGAAAATCTACCCGTCTGTGGCGGATGTTAATTTCGGGCCCTGGTTACATGTTATGAATAATTGTGAATCATTACTAAAGGATTAATAACTATATTTGCAATAATGTTTGGATTTGCCTGAAGGAACAACAAACACCCCGTCAACCAGCCCTGCTACTACTCTACATCCTGCAGTCAACCCATCAACTGAAACATATCCTCAATTGACTGAGTCCATCAAGGTAGCGCGCAAAGTTAGTCCGCAAAGGGCATAACAGATCAAATCCGACTTTACAATTCCAAAAAGAGAGGATGGGATAAGTTGCCATCACCACCACTTTTACAGAACATTAGTGAAAGGAGAGAAAATCAAGAGAAGCTGGGCTGTGTATTCTAATAATACTAATAGTCTTTACTGCATCTGCTGCAAGCTGTTCTCACAAAAACAATACAACCTGATCAGTAATGGCCTTAATGACTGGAAACATTGCAGTGAAATACTCAGAACCCATGAAAACAGTCTAGAACATTTGAGGCACATGACATTGTGGAAGGAACTGGAAATGTCGCGCCAAACAATAGATAAACTAGAAATGGCAATTCTGAAGGCTGAAAGGAGAAGGTATCGTGAAGTCCTGACCAGCTTGGTGGCCATAATTCAGGTTGTTGGCATAGCAAAATATTGCCCTTAGGGGTACCACGGACACACTTCACCAGCCAAATAATGGTAACTTCTTGAAAGAGGTAGAGCTCATGGCCAAGTTCAACCCAGTCCTTAAGCAGCAGGTTGCTCAGGTGGAAAGAGGAGCCATCCATAAATCCTATTTAGGAAAAAGATATTCAAAATGAACTGATCGATTGTATTGGTGGAAATATTGTGAAGTATATGGTTGATGAAATAAAACTATCCAAATACATTAATTATTTTAGATTGCACCCCAAATTTGAGACATAAAGAGCAACTATCAATCTTAGTTCGACTTGTTTGACAGCATTTAGCGCTTTTCAACCCTAGTGGAGCAATGTTCCCTCTCATTCAACCATTCACACACAATGGTGCAGAGCTGCCATAGAAGGTGCTTCCCTGCATCTCGCACCTCGGGGTTCAGTGTCTTGCTCAAGGACACTTTGACACATGGACAGGAGGAGCTGGGGATCGATCCATGGGATAATCGGATCAACATTGTAGAGGCTGTACCATACTGCAGAAGTTAGAGATGCACTTCTAGAGGTGAGGGACGAAGCCACAGCTCCTGTAATAAATAGAGGCACAATCTTTGGCCGAAGAGGTTGGCTCAGGTTGGAGAGGTTGGAGGTTTTCAATCTGTACTGTGGTATGCTATGACATCCTGACCAAAATCCAGCATGTCAGCAAAGTATTGCAATCAGTGTCAACGCAGTTGGATGTTGCAGTTGACCTCCTGAGGAAAACAGAAGCCTCTTGTCAGCTACAGGGACACTGGATTTGCTTCTGCCAAAGATATGTGCTAGGAAAGGAACGTGGAAGCTGTAAGCAGAAGAGGCTGAGAACAACCAAGAGACAGTTCTCCTATGAGTCTCCTGACGAGCAAGTGACTGATGCACTACAGAAAACGGAAATTTCCTTTTTCAATGTGGTGGATGTTTCTATTGCATCACTGCAGGAGAGATTCCAGACCTTAGGTGAAGTACAGGAAAAGTTTGGGGTGCTTGTCAACTTCCCTGACCTGCCCAATGACGAGCAGACAAAGCAGTGTGACACACTCAGCAACACCCTGAGCTGTGGTGAACAGTCAGACCTGGATGGGAGAGAACTTGCACTGGAGCTGCAAACTTTCCCAGACTTGCCAAAAGCCAACATGACAACCCTGGAACTTCTGGCTTTCTTACAGGAGAAAAAACTGAAGGAGGTTTATCCAAATATGTGGGTGGCCCTCAGAGTTGCTGTCACTATTCCAGTGACATTTGCTGATGCAGAGAAGAGCTTCTCCAAATTAAAACCTACCTAAGGTCTACAATAGAGGTGTGAATCTTCATTGGTCTCACGATTCAATAACAAATCAACGATTCGAATGCACAGTGATTCTCAATGCATCTCAATGTATGCATTCGCAATATTCTATATTACTGCACGTGACTACTTTGTAATAATTTTATAATTTTTCAATTATACTAGCAGTCAGAGCCATATTCTTATTATTATTATGTGATGAGTCAGTGATGATGCATCACATCTTGTTACCAGTAAGTCATATTATTATTATTATTATTATTATTATTATTATTAGGCAGTTTTTGGCGCCTTAACTACGCCCGCAGTTGTCCCAATCGATTCCATTTTAGTGCCCACATGTCTTGGGTATTGCCGTCCATTGCGCTTACATACAGCTAAGTGATCAGTTCACGTGTTATATTTTTAATCGTTTTTTGGCCCCTTTGAAATGACTGGGGAGAGGGTTTTGACTGGGAGAGTTCAGTCATATACCGCCATCTAGTGTCGATGTTATGTAATTGCATGTTGTTACGTTTGTAACGACTGTCTTGGTTATTATTACGCCGATCACTAGTTCATCAGTGACTCGTCTCGTTATTTGACATGGAAACATCGTGTCAGGAGTGGGAAAGCTAAATCATAGATAAATCACAAAAAAATGCGCCAACAGTTCAGGTCATCTGTGAACGCGCCTGTGAGTATACGGTAGCGCTTAGTTTCCAGTTAGCATTAGCACTAGCCATGGATTCATGCTTCTGCAATGAAGGACAGCATTGGAGACTGGAGCACAAACTAGGAAATTCACGGCTAGGAGTATGACATTTTTGACAACATGTGTATGGCTGTTCCTGAGGCTCATGATGATGAGGAAAATAAAAGTACTGCCTTCATTAGGACAATCAGGTTGGTCTACAAGCCTTTGCTTTGCTTGGTGACAATTTGACAGTGTAAGGATTTGAGAATAGCACACTGCTGAAATCTGAGGCGATTTTTCAAGGGAAGGCAACTTATATCTGTGATATAACACTATATCACCTAACTGACGTAACTATTTTGTCACAAATTCTTATTTTATAAAGGGTAGAAATTTCAGAAAAGGTGCGCTAGCTAACGGCTAACGTTAATGCAGCCCTGCTGCAGTCACGTTTGACAATGAGTCTGCCACGTTATCTCAGTATTTGCAGTTGCAAGCCTTTGGTGACAATTTGTTTACTGTAAGGATTTGAGTAATAGCACACTTCTGTACACCCTATACTGTGGTAAATTTCTTGATTGTAAGGACTGATGATCCTCCTAAATGTTTAGAAGCAGCGGCCGGCTTCCTGCCAAACAGCCGACTGATTCTCTCATACAGCCTGCTACTTTAATATATAATGTTTTGATTAACAAGTTGGATTCGCTATGCGTGTACATTTATGACTACTGGCCTCTTGCTTCAAAATAATGCAAGCATGCTGATAGAGAAACGTGCCTATGAACGAACTTTAGCTAGTAAACATAGTTTGGTCAGATCAAAGACAATCTTCTGCCACAGCAAGGTAACGAGCAAAACCTGGTGTGGATTTTCATACAGTTGGCCATTGTCACGCAAGGAAAGCGGAATGGATTCATTTGGAGATTGATGATCAGCCAAAATTGGCATAGGTTTATTTTATTAATTTAAAGGCTTGATAAACCTTTATAAAAGTGAAGGTGTCAATAAATAAACAAAAAATTATAAATAAGGTTTAATGATTCTTAATCACAAAACTAATGATCTGTCAGGAATTGGTGTGTTTTTGAATACTAATAGGCTACTTACAGTTCACAGAAAAAACACACAAGAAGCCTAACTCTCCTTTACTAAATGTTTACAACTGTTTAAGAACAAAATCAACGAATACTCAAGAGCATAGTTACGCACATTTGAGGGCGGAATATTCCTTCAAAATAATTTGTTCTTACTTTTCCTTAAATTATACAGTTATTATTATTATTCCAAATATTATTGGATTTAAACTAGAATGCTTTTATCATTTACATCATCGCTGGTGCGGCGAGTTATCAACGGGCCAAAAACATTCAAGCCCAACCCAGACAGACCCGGCCAAGTTGTGGGCCAAATCTATAGCACTGACCGAATTTGTTATCTAAATTTCCAACCCCAACCCGAACTGAGTCTCTGTTCTGCAAATAAACTCGCGTGTATAAACGAAAGCGGACAGGCTGTATAGCGGACAGTGAGGGAATAGGAAAACATACTTAATAACTTAATGGCTGTGTATTAATACATTTGTTGGCTAACAACTTTTTAAAGATAAAAATAGGCTAGTAAAAAGGTGCTTTGCTACAATCAAACAGCACAGCCTAGGACCTTCGCCATAACAGACTTGTCTTGTACATTGTACATGCAGGCAGCGCAGCAAACTGTGCACAAATTTTTTGGTGCAGCCCGTGGCCCGGTCTAGTTGTGTGCCTTTCCCCAGATACAGCATTCCATGAACGAGTAATATCATCACATTCATCTTCTTTTGTGTTATTTTATATCCATTACTAACGCTACTAAATATGACAGCTCATTTGCAAACGGCCCTGTAGTCTCATGCCCTTTTATGGGTATTGGCAGGGCATTTCTGTGCAAATTAGCAACAACTCACAAACTTTCAATTTACGAAGAAATGGGATTCATCAATATAAGCACATACGTGCGAACAATTCTGCAGTTTAAGAACATGTTGTGAATCCGACGTAGACTTCTCTTAGGAAATGTCTTAAGAGCAAATGTAAGAAAACTTATAAGATATTGGTGAATGAGGCCCATTGACATTCTGGGATTACTCGTATCTACTAATGTTTTCATTTTGCACACGATTCCATCATAAAATGTGCTCCTCAGCCAAAGTTCCATGGTAACAACGATGTAATTGAACAATTTGTTTCTGGACTTGTTTTGGAACATGAGACAAACATCTATATACATTAGGGATTGGCACGATTATTAGAAGATTCGATCATTCGAAATTATGTGGGTTTTCGAATATAGCTGCAGTTATTTATGTTTTTGTCTAAAGTTAATTTAAATATTATTCATTAGCGATTTTGATTACATACTGGTTATAACATGTACACAAATGCCATTGAAATATGTAAAAAGTAGAAAGAAAAAGCACGATTTCAATGCATTGGATACATTTTCCCTGCTTTCCACATCAAGTAGTTTAAACTTGCAGGCAGCGTGCCAACTGAAGGCACAAGAGCGCTCTATGTTGGTGCACTGGATCACCGATTCAAACACATGCGCTTTAGAGCGCCGACTCTCCGCTCAGAGATCAAAGAAAATCTGTCCAAATGGGTGAGTCTCATGAACTTGGTATTACTGTTGGTCAGTTTTGAAAAGCCTCAGACCCAAATAACATTTCTGGCATTGGATACAATAACATGTCAAATTACTGTCTGTGTTAAATGTTTAATTGTAATTATTCAGATTTAATACTTTTTTAAACATTTTATTGGACAATGCATCAAAAAAATCTCATTACTGTAACAATGTTAGTGTTGGGGGAAAAAAACATTAAAACTTGAAAATGTCGGTATATGTTTTAATCGCCTAAGATACAGTAGAGGTTTCTACAATATTTCATAACAAAATTTTACATTTTAATAATAATTATATTTTAATTACATCTTATCTTATCTCATTTCCATAACATGTAGCATGCTCATAACATTGAAGTTTGAAATAATTCATATTTTAGGACAGAACTAATTAAAAAATGTTTAATATAAATACAAAGGACAGAATACACATTTTATACACAACTAACTTATTTAGAATTCTGTAATATTGGAATATTTGATTATTGATCAAGCATTACGGTAATGAGATCTATGTTACGGTAGATGAGGGTCCACGTTACGGTAGTGAGCTCTAAGAACAATAAATGTGCAAGAATCATTAGTTAACCATCTAACATCAAATTAATCTTCAGTTTCCCACCACTGCCCAGTTACAGTCCTACTTGCTGGCCCCCTCTTCTGTATTTAGGCCCTTCTCCTAGTGTGTTTGGCCCAAATCTCCAGGAGATCACATGGGTGACGATGGAGAAACCTGGAGGGGGGTGATTGGGAGGAATGGCCTGCCCGATCTGAACCCAATGGTGTTTTGTTGCTGGACCTCTGTGCTAGTCATGGATTGTCCATAACAAACACCATGTTCGAGCATAGGGAGGTTCATAAGTGTACTTGGTACCAGAAAGCCCTTGGCCGCAGATTGATGATCGACTTTGTGGTCGTATCGTCAGACCTGCGGTCGTATGTCTTGGACACTCGGGTAAAGAGAGTAGCTGAGCTGTCAACTGATCACCACCTGGTGGTGAGATGGATCAGATGGCGGGGGAGGCTGCCAGACAGGCCCGGTACGTGTATTAGACTCGGGGGGAGCCTCACCCATATCCCTGGCAGAGGTCACTGAGGTAGAGGAGTAATCCAGTCGACATGTGTTTTGTGGACTTGAAGGCCTACGACCGTGTCCCCCAGGGAGTCTTGTGGGGAGTACTACGGGAGTATGGGGTACCGCGGCCTTTGCTACGAGCCATTTGGTCCATATATAACCGGAGTGAGAGTTGTGTCCGTATCCTCAGCACAAAGTCAAATATGTTTTCAGTGGGTGTTGAACTCCGCCAGGGCTGCCCCATGTCACCGATTCTGTTTGTGATTTTCATGGATAGAATCTCAAGGCGTAGCCGGGGGGAGGAGTGTATCCAGTTTGGGGGCCTCAGAATTCTTCTCTGCTCTTTGCAGATGATGTGGTTCTGTTGGCTTTTTCAGACCGTGACCTTCAGCACGCACTGGAGCAGTTTGCAGCCGAGTGTGAAGCGGTCGGGATAAGAGTCAGCACCTTCAAATCTGAGGCCATGGTTCTCTGCCGGAAAACGGTGAAGTGCTCTCTCCGAGTTGGGAGTGAGTTGCTGCCCCAAGCGAGGGAGTTCAAGTGTCTCGGGGTCTTGTTCACGAGTGAGGGAAAAATGAAGAGTGAGATTGACAGACGGATTGGAGCAGCATCAGCAGTAATGCGGGAGTTATTCCTGACCGTCGTGGTGAAGAAGGAGCTGAGCCGAAAGGCGAAGCTCGCGATTTACCAGTCAGTCTACGTTCCAACCCTCACCTATGGTCATGAGCTTCGGGTAGTGATCAAAACAATGAGGTCATGAGTACAAGCAGCTGAAATTAGTTTCCTCCATAGGGTGGCTGGGCTCATCCATAGGGATAGGGTAAAGAGCTCGGTCATCCAGAGGGAGCTCAGAGAAGAGCCGCCCGCTGCTCCTTCGTGTCAAAAAGAGTAAAATTAGGTCGTTCGGGCATCGGATTAGGATGCCTCCTGGGCGCCTTCCTTTGGATGTTTTCCGGACACGGCCTACTGGTAGGAGACCCCGGGGTAGACCCTGAATACGCTGAAGAGATTATATATCTGTCAGAGTAAGAAATGTTCAGAAATTGGAAAAGGAATAAGTTTATTTAGCGAAGGCCAGATCACGGAAGCCCTTCAGGCTACATTGCAAGTGCACTATAGCGGTAAAAAAAAAAATTAAAAAAATTAAACAAAAATTTTCATAGAACATTCGAACGGTGATATGGCCTAAAATGCCCATCCCTAATATACATAGACAGCTAAAGGTACGTTACTTCCGATGTAGTTAAATGGAATGCTTGTTGCAGTAGACTAGCCAAATTATGTAACTTGAGAAGGGGGCAAATGCCAAGCTCACTAAAAATAGCAGAAGCTGTTATAGAAGTAACGTTAGCCTAATTAATGTTCTCCCACAATTCAAAGTAAGAGATTGAAATTGCTTACCATAACTTCACTGTCCAGCCAGGGCCAGCAAATAATTGGTATTTGTAGGGTCGCTTTTTTTTCTTTCTTTTTTTCAGAGCTTTCCACAAGCACCGGCTGCCTGCCAAACAGCCGACTAGTCAATTAAGTCCAGCCGGCTACTTAATTGTCTATTTCTATATTTTTATTAACAAGTTGCTATTTTCTATGCATGTAAATTTACGACCACGAGCCTCCGCTTCAAAACAATGCGAGCATGATGATAGACTAGAGGAACTATAAACAAACTTTCTATGTCTTTAGCGAACTTTAGCATAGTCGGGACAGGCTCGAGGTTAGCCTGCTCGTTTGTCAGTTGCTTTGACAAGAGTCAAGTTTCTTTAATTGAAAGGTAACGTGCAAAACCTGATATGAAAGCAATAAAAGCTGAATGGAATTATTTGGAGATTGACTCGTCTATCCTGAGGAGATCGATCCATCTAGGCATGAAGGACGGTTATTATAGAAAGACTTTTCACAGCCTATATATTTTTTTACCACTTGTCTTTGAGGTAGGATATCATAACTAATTCAGCCCATGAAATTGGCTGAATTTTGCTAACTTTGAAATCGGTGTAAAACAAGCTAGCTAACTATATAGTATAGCTATATAGTATGCTAAATTGGCAAATGTTTATTTCATTAATTTAGAACCAATGCATAAGCTTGATAAACCTTAGTGAAGGTGTCAATAAATAAATGGTCTCATGATTCTTAATTACAAAAGCTCTGATCAGTCAGGAATTGGCAAAGTTACATTTTAAAGGGATAGTTCACCCATTGTTAAATGTTTCATCATATACCACTGCTGTATTTTATACATAGTAGGCTATCGTCATTTAGCGTTTCGCAATCAAACAGCAGTGTCACACCAGTTGGGAAAATGACTATATTGTGTAATTGTGTCATTCAAAAAATAGCGGAATTTCTCTATAATTTATCCTACTACCCGAGGTCGGTGTAGCTGGCTACCTTCTACGACTGGCTGGCTACTACATATCTTGTGGAAAGCCCTGTAATATTAAGCTACATTTTCAAATTCGATTATGTTTTGACACATCGCGATGCCTCGAAGAATCGAGAAATTTCCACACCTCTAGTCTACTAGCTAGCTAGCTCAGGAATGTCCCAACGGACTTGCATTAATGAGCATTAATCGCGAAGTATCTAGGCAGATATCATTTGATGATACCATGGATGACTTTGCAGGAAGGAAGTCAAGACATGTCAGATTTTAACCCAGAGACTTGGAAAATGTTTGTACAACTAAATAAAAGGTTCCATATATATTACATTTGTATCGTTTTCCCAGCATTGCAGATAAATTATGTTCAGAATTGTATGTAATGAGTAATTAGTGAGTAATGACTTTTGCACAAATTAATTATTTTTGCAAATAGTGTTCTGCTACATGCAGTATTGCCACATGTTTTTGCTCTCTTTAGTTGTGTGCATCATTGCAACTTTTGATGTCTTGAAAATGGACAGTAGTTTCTTTAAATTGTCATATTTCAAATTTAAACAACAGTAATATTAAAAATGATGTATTACTTATTTGATAATTTGTCATTTGATGGTTTGTTTGATAAGTTATTTAAGTTTATAAAAAAATAATGCTTTCAAGATAAAACATATATTTTTGTTGTCTGATGTTTGTTGTCAATGGGGGGTGGGGGTGGGGGGGCTAGACTCGCCTAAGGTACCAAAATGGCTGGTGCTGGCCCTGGTACAACTTAAGCCTGGTTTATACTTCTCCGTGAGCGCGTTAGCAAACGCAAACGTTCATTTGCCGCTTCCATTCGCACAGTAGTTTGCTTACATACTTCAACGTAAGTTTAACGGGCCCACAAGGTGGCAGTGTCGTATTCAGCAATCCAGAATGTACAGAAAACCGAAGAAGAAGCACAGACACGGAAACTCCCGTTCATGTCCCGCGAAAGTATAAATAACGAGACGAAGGTTGCTCACTGCTTTTCATATTTTCTTATATCAAATCAAGTTAATTTATAAAGCACGTTTAAAACAAGCAGCGCTGACCAAAGTGCTGTACATTCACATACATACAGTTTATCAAACAATACAGATAACAGTTGTAACATATACAGCCTACATGTTGGCTACAGCTAAGACTTGCTAAGTGCATAGAAAACCACTAATATGATTTGAAGGCTATTGAAAATCAACCTATTTGCTCCAGTTCATTGTGTCATCTGCGTTCATTTGTTTGGATACAGCCAAAATATTACCGAATATCTACTTGCTTCCTACCCTGCTCAACCAATCAGCGATTGTTTGACGCACTGAGAAGACACTTCGCGCAACAGGTTGTTAGGATTTGGGAGGACTCCCCGTCAACACGTCAGCGGGCCTCGGTGAGCTACGCTTTCCCAGAAACCCCTGCGCTTCGAAACTACACAGAGCTATTTCTGTGCTGCTTCACAGAAGTATAAACCAGGCTTTAACGGGGACATAGCTATCTCACTGCATTAGGCAATGAGTCAGAAAACAGTCAAAGTAATGGTGTGTTCCATTGTACTCTGGAAAAACCACCTCCAACGAGGAAAAGTGCAATGGAACGCCCACTCAAGTCGGAATTCCAAGTCGGTAACTCGGGCAAGGTCTACCAAGCCCTAGTTCTCCGTTATAAACACACTTGACGTCAGCGCAATATGGCGGCACATATAGTCAACAGTAAGCACATTTAACTTTTCATATTTTTTTTTACTCTATGCAGTGTTTGGGTTATGAAACATGCTGTAAACATTTTGTAGCCATTCCCATGTAGTTGATTTGTGCATGATAGAAGTATTTGAGCATGCGGTACTAGCCTACTCTCAGAGACTTGACATACAGACATCAGTTTGCTGCGGGCGTCCATGTTTTCCCGAGCAGATGCACTAGAACGCATTAAGATTGGAACTCGGGAATAGGAGAGATCAGCCTGGCTTCAGAACAACAAAAAACTAATTTCCGGGTGGCGGAAGTACCGTGTCCAACGTAGGGAGACGGCTATAAACAAGTTACTCTTTGTGAAAGCCTTGAGCATACAAATATATTATTTAGTTTTGAAATGTTTTGAAATGTTGTATCTTGTCCAAACAACATGCTGTTATAATTATAAAGCACTTGGTTTTTACGTGCTTTTTTTTCGGTTAGGTAAAGTAGGCTAGGCTATTACTATAAGTTAACGGTTAACTTGCTAGCTAGCTATGCTACTACAGGCTAACAAAAAAAATGTATATGATAGTTTGTTACAGATATGTAGGTTCAGATAAGCAAATAGAAAATGCATAGAACCGACTTTTTTTTCTGATAGTGCTTTACTATTGTGTATTTATACTTTATTTTTACCCCAACTGGCCCAAGTCTGACCTCGCAACAGTGACCGCGTTGGGTGCAGCGGTGTTCTGAAATTCTGAGCCTCCCCCTCAGGATGGGCTACCTTCGCAAACTGCGCATGAGCATTTACTTGGTAGCGCATTCTGAGTTGTAATTTCTCCCTGTCAAAATGGGCTACCAGGGCTTTGCTGTGTTAAAAAGTATGAATTTACTTCAAAACACAGGGTAGCGCATTCTGAGCAGTCATTTCTCCCTGTCAAAATGGGCTGCGGGGCTTTAATGCGTTCAAAAAGTGTGCATTTACTTCAAAATCACAGGGTAGCGCATTCTTAGCAGTAATTTCTCCCTTTCAGAATGGGCTACCTCATACTATTCAATTGCGGTAGCCCATTTGGAGGGGAGGCAAAATTTTTCAGTTGTATTTGTTTAAAATTTTCAGTTGTATTATATTATATGTGATACCGGGAAGCCCATTCTGAGGGGAGGCTCAGAATTTCAGAACAGCGGCACCGGCAGGAGGTTCAGATAATTAATTACTACCAACTGTAGTTAGTTTTGAAGTGTTGCCTAATCTAATCAATCTATGTTATTTGGGGGATACAGTTAAGATTACGTTTTTTATTCATATGCATATTTGTAATTTTATTATACTGAAAGACAAACATAGGAAGTAGTAGCCTAAATTAAGAAAAAAGATAGACCAATTTAAAAGAGGAAAAAGACGCGGGCTAGTTCTCATAGCATAACATTTATAATAATACATCCAGGTTCAGGAATATCGTGGATAAGCCAGGGAAGCAACGTTAAGCTTCCATGATACGTTAATGTTGGCCACTTTGTAACGCTTAATATGTTACCATGTTAAAAACGTAATGTGAACAAGTGCTTTCAACATAGCTGTCTTTGGGCGTTTTTGCTTAATTTCAGAGAGGGAATCTGTACAAATCTAACCCTCTACAACTCGCCAAAATTGTGGTTAATTCCCAAACACAACAGAATAAAGCATATTCTCTCACTCAAAATTGTTACCTCCGCCACCCGGAAGTGTTGCTAGGGCCTTTGTTTACAAACATACTGATCTCTCGTATACCGACTACGAACTATCCGAGTTCCGAGTACTATGGAACGCACCATTAGCGCCCAAGCATGAAGCGTCATTGAAAAGTCATATTACAGTGACGCAGAACAATGGCGTTCTATTGACGTTCCATGGATTTCCTGACCGAAAGGCACTCCTCTAATGGAAAGGACGGCGTGGGTAAAAAAAAAATGTTTTTTTCAAGATATCTCAGGATAGGGAAATAATAATTTAATTAAAAAAAACTTTTCAAAAATTCTGGTCTGTCCGCCCTAACATTACCCATTTGCCAGCCAATGCCATTTAAGGTATAACGTTACTGCAAACGACAGGTTTGCCACCTGTCCTTCAGCTCGAATTAAAATTACATCTTGAATTTTGTGTTAGATAACTTTCTGCAGTAATACGAACGTTAGCTGAGCTTGCAAGCTAGCTAACTTATGTTGGCTACATTGCTAATCATTGTTAGCTAGCTTCGGTTAGCAGCTAAGCATTCTAGCAACAATCCCAAAATAAGCTTAGTTTTTAGAAATGAGTAACCTAGTACTATGCAAGATTACACCCCCCCCCCCTCCCCCCTATGTAATATGAGAGAAAATCTTACTTTACACAAATCCTGCGGCAGAAAAGTTATGTGTTTGTTGATGTTGAGTGTAATAGTCAGTTCTCGTATGAGGGTAACGTTACCAACAAATCATGTGATCTGACGTGCAGGTGTTCTTCTGCTTTGAGTTTTATGGCGGCTCGCAACTAGCCAAAAAGGTGCATTCCGCCACCTACTGTACCGGAGTGTGTAATGTCACGATGATTTACTCTGCATCTTTATTTCCTAAAATCGGTTTACTAATCCGGTCTCCAGAAAAGTAAAAATTGCCCTGCTTGTTTCCAATATTCCACCCCTTGCTCCTAGAATACCTGCAATATCCCATCCTCTTCCATTGTTTCTTTTCACGTTCATCAATATTTCCCTTTCAACATTATGTTTGTTACAATACAACATTTTGTGTTTTACATCGTCTATTACATCACATCACATTCATCACAAAGATTTGAGGCACACTTTCGTGGAATTTAACCAATTATGCCCAAGTCGCAGTCTAAGAAATACCACTTCCTCCCCTCTACATTTACCTTTAAATACTGGTACATTTATGGATTTTTGAATAGCGTGATGAAATCTGCCTCTAACATCTTCATTCTGTCTTTTTTGCCACTTCTCTAATACGCCGATTCTATTTATAGATTTAACCCCTATGGACAGGGACCCAACAGAACTGCACAATCACTCCCATCTGTATACCAGTCTTAACAACAATGTACATACTTCCAGCAATAAATCACCTCTGTGAGACTGCAGTGAATCTATGCTCGTTAAAACTGCAGCTGTCTACTCAACTCTACAGTCAACTACTGTCTGGTTTGACCTCCTCTATCCATTGCAGTCCTATTATAATAGACATAATTTCAGCTGTGTACACTGATACTCGATCTGTTATTCTGCGAGAAATGTCTTTATTCAGTTCTGGGATGTACACCCCAGCTCCAGATCGCCCTATGTATAGCCAGGTCAAACTTGTTTTCGATATTTAAGGGGTAAAAACGTTTAAAGCGTAACCAGACACCAAAATCACTTCATACAAATAAATTAGCTGATGTAATGTTAAAATATAGTTAAGATTTCATGTTCAAAATGTGCAGTAAAATGAGTAGCTGTGCACGTATAATCGTCAGCTGTCTGTTGTGTGTACAGGGTTGGGGATAGAGGTGGGCTTTGATGTAAACTATGACGTTTGTGACTGCAATTGTTGACATTAATAAATACCTGAATGAATTGATAAATAATCATGTAGCTTTATTTTTTATGTTGAAATTTCCTTGCAGACACCTATAGTTTCTTATCAATGTTTTTGTTTGTCAGGGTAATGTGCCAGACACGGTAATGCCAGAAACCCCTCCCCAAAAATAAAAGCCAGACATCCAAATTTAACTTTAATCTTGTAGCATTAAAACTTTATGTAATTATTGCAATCATTTTGCATAACATTGTTTTTGTGGCTGGTGTGACTAGAGGATAACATTTTCAACGTTGACCTCTAGTTGCATTATTAAGTCTTATAATTTCTTCGTAGTACCCACAACTATTCCTCTCTGTTTTTCCGTTTTAAGCATATTTAAATTATTCAATTTTGTATATATTTTATTATGTTAGCTAAATGTTGTTGTAGTGCTTCGAGATTGTTTTTACAATGAAAAGCGCTTTACAAATTCAATGTATTATTATTATTTAACTAAGCATGTCAAAACTAGATAAGCAAGACAGCTTGTTAAGACTATTGAGTTAATTAAGTGTGCGTTAACAGATAGTATAGTTGGCGTGTTGATATTTGACTTGTTGCACATCCTGCAAGCATTGGTGCAACCATTTAAGCCAGATGTACAGTATATTATGAGTCTTGCATTTAAAAGATTATGTTTCACTACAGTACAGTTTGTGTATGATTATGATGGCTCGGTTTTCTTATGTATTTTGATGGATTTCTGCATAATAAACAAAACACTATTAGCTACTTCACAGAATTATCGTCACAGCGGGATAAAGGGGACAGGGAATGGTGTCAATGACAAACAAGTAAGCAAATGGGTATAAATACATGGGTGGTACCCGTTCCTATCTAATGTCTTAGACACTGGCATATTCAGTGATGATAATATAAACCCATGGGTGGCTTACCTATCCCACTTGCTCCTGTGGGTATAGCACCAATAACCAGAACAAAAACACTGTAGGCCTACCGAGTACAGCGGTAAAACGTAAATGTATTCCTAATAACAAAAATTATAACTGAAGCTGCAAATATACCACACAAAGGGTTTAACGAGAAAAAAACGAATACAGGCCGAGTCTCCTGCACAGACAAACAAGACTGCTTTATATAAACGTTCTCAAGCAAGCAAAGAACTACAAACATTCCAAACGACACAGCTCTCACACACACAATTCACTCTCTCTCAATGTCGCTCCTTGGGACAGTGACGGGAGGAATGATGTAGGCGGATGGAGGCGTGATTGGTCCACAACCAGGTGCGCTGATGAAGGCTGATCGTGGAGCGTAGCCGAGGAGAGACACACTACACCTGAATGATGGAATGACAGACGTGAGAGAAAAAACACACACAACAATACGGAAACATCAGAACATATGGGCCCGTAACATTACCACCCATAAAGAGCAAGCCCAGCAGGACTGCCACAAACTCACTAGTTGCATTATACTCTATGCCCGAGACAAAGCATCAGCACAAACATTTTCAACACCCTTTTTGTGATGGCTTTCATGGTTGTAACCTTATACCAGTAGAGCCCAACGCATCAGATGCTGATAACACATGCGATTGAGAAACACCGGGTTATGATCGGTATACACACGTACTGGTAGGGCAGTTGAGCCCACATAAAATTAATAAAATTGAAGAGCAAGCAGCAAAGCCAACATCTCCTGCTTGATGTAGGAGGACACTTGTTAAACCTCTTGGAGAAGTAGCAAACTGGGTGGTCCAGACTGTCCGCATCCTCCTGGACCAGAACTGCCCCTGTACCAACAACACCAACCTCCAATTTAAAGGGCTTAGGGCAAACTGCACAAAAGTGTTTCGACGTAAAAATATGTCTTGACAGCCAGCAGACCAGACCAACGGAGCTGAAGGACTGAGGAGACCAGTCACCTGAGGAGAAATTACAACAAAAGCCACGGTAATCACCAGCCATCCCTAGAAAATGGTACAGCTCACAGGTAGTGGGAACTGGGAAACCCTTATGGCCACCACTTTAGCTTGAATAGGGTGAACCTGACCTCTCCCTGTTTGTTTTCCTAGGTAGGTAACGGCAGATTTTCCAAACTCGCACTTGGAGAAGTTCAGGGTCAAGGAAGCTGCGGCTAACCGCTGAAACACAGTCCTGACTGACCTCATATGAGTAGACCAGTTGGAGGAATATACCACAATGTCATCAAAGCCATTACAGTAGATTGCAAAAATGTGTCAGGCAAACAGAAGGCAGATATTTCGGACTCACAAACAGTAAGGGTTACTGTGGTTCAATGGAATGGAACATACTATATTTTTACCGAGAGAAATTGTAGTATCATCATTTGGCCATTAAAACAATACTAAAAAACTCAAGTACAAATTAGAAATCAAGTAATGATACACTCAACAATAAAGGAAAGTTTAGTTCAGATCAAAAATAAATAATATTAATACATAAAATAAAATAAAAACTAGAAATTGCATTTCCCTGAGCAAATGCAATGTGATGCGTCGCAGTTATTAGACTGACCACCTTAGCGCGCACAAGTGTACTGCAGTCCAGACACTTTTTGTTAACAGGGGGCACTTACTGCTGCAGTGGCGCCGGAATTGGGGAGACCACGGGATCTTTGCCCGTGAATTTTCTTTAAATTTAGTAAATTTTCTGTTGAGTATCTTATACATTTTCTGAGGGGAGACCAACACCCATAATCAGCTAAAATCAGAATAGATATATCCATTATGAGCCTGCGTTGGGTGTGCAGGACACAACCCCAGATTATCCGGAAAACACCCCTTTTTGCCCCCCCCCCCCCCCCCCCCCCCATTCGGCACCGCTGCTGCTAGATTGGCAGTGCTGCTTCGTCAAAATGTAAAGTCCATGCTACTACACTCACTCGGATACTAAGAGTATAACACATATTGCTCCTTCACAAAGTCCACCAGAGGGCATAATCTGTTTCCCCATTCATTGTCTATGGGCAAATTAAGCGTGTAAAAAATACAATTAAACAATAACTAGTGGACAGATAAATTAGCTGTGTACAAGCGTACTCCGTGGTATTGGAACAGACATTTTGGCGTTGCAATGGAAGCGAAATGCTCACAAGTGCGCCGGTAGTAAGGGCCTCAAAAACGGGGCTAATAATGAGCAGAATAACAAGACTTGACGATAACAGTATATGCTGTCGCAATCACATAATAATAATAACTAGATAGGTAGATAGGGCTACAATTTCTGTTGAAATTGTGATGTGTGCTTGCAGTACTGCGGTTACACGTGACTTGTAACCCTAGCGCGCTAATGTTTATCCACGTAACCACAGCAACCTGTGCAGTCCGTCAAGTAGCATAAGACGTGGTGTCATTCAAACGGTTCTTCGAGGAAAATTATAAATCCCACAGCTTAGATAATGACACCGTATGATTCACAAGAACCAGGTGAACATTTACATGTATAATATGTATATTAAACGTTTAAATTGGAGGCGCTATCATAGGTTAGAAAACAGCAATTTATTCGAAATCAGCAACGTTAAGCATAGCACGCTAATGTTTATTTCGTAACCAAGGCAATCTGGTCAATATATGTGGAGTAGAGTAAGGTGTGGTCGCCTTCAGTCGTTTCTAAAATGAAATCTATACATCTCACAGCTTAGATAATGACATCATAGGTGTAATGGATAATTTCAATCTATGACAGAAAATAACCAATTAATGAGAGGGAGAAACCATGAAAAGATCAAGTACAATTTTATTGATGACTACAGAGTCTGAGTCAGAGTCTGTACACAGAGAAAATACTACAGTCAGATCAGTCCAACAACATAGTAAGTTCTGATTAGTTGACAAGGTTCTAATGAGTATATGGGTCTATAATATAAACAATCATTTCATTGGACAAGATGGATCACATGTTCATAATCAGCATATCTAAAGACACGTACGCAGGAAACTTAAGACATGACTTAATGTTAGGACTTAAACACAAAACTTCTAGTCTCAGTGTCTCCAAAAAGCACATTATCTCTTTGGTGACCTGGCCTTCGCTCTGACCGTCCCCTCACCCCTGAACCACATCCCAGGCCGGAAATAGGATGCCCAAATTTGGCCACAACATTGGACTTGTAAGAACCAGGGGAACATTTACATGTAAAATATGTGTATGTTGATGTGATGGCAAATTTATCTTGTGTGCTAAAACTCATTTTGTTATCTTAGGCAAACACTGTCCTAACCTTGAGCTGTTATGGAGGAGTGTAACCACCTGGAGCCAGTCTAATCTCAAGTTCTTCCCTCAATAGGAAGAAACAACTTTATCTCATGAATGTGATCTTGATGTGATCCTGCTCACTTTCCCAGGCTTGAACAATGTGCAATTATTAAGTATAAAGACTCTGTGTTAATTTTCCTCTCTAGTCAAACGTCTGAAGAAACCTGGTGAGAAGAGGATCTTTGACCTGCTGGCCAGCATAATCAATATATCTAGATTGTACTTTGCTTCAATTCTCTATCATAAAATAATACAAAGACAAATCATTTTAAATCATTATTTCTCATTGGAATTACGCATAAATTCCACAACAGTTGACTTAAAAACGTAAGAGTGGTGGCAGTTTAGAAAAGTAGGTCAGTATTTTCAAATCACCAACTGCCACACTCTAGTCCTGAACATTCCACCCATTCATTCCTAAAGGAAATATTTTGGCACTAAAAGTTGAATATTTAAAAAACTGTGCTACAGAACCTTCCTAAAAGTAATAGCAACTTAATTGGGATCAGTGCGCACATTTTGATACCTTTCATGTCTTTGTAGTGCAAAAAATGTGGGCGGAGTAGGGTGGCAATTTTTTGCTATAATAATAATAATTTCATAAATGTGAGATTATAGTAGTGTGGCTTGCTTTAAGCAAGCACATTAATAATATATATGTGAGATTATAGTAGTGTGGCTTGCCTAAAGCAAGCACACTAATAATATGACTTTGCGATAACAAGATGTGATGCGTCATCACGCATCACAATAAAATTTAATAGATAAAAGGAGGATACAGTGGCGGCTCGCCAGCAGAAGACGATAGGGCACAGTCCTCCCTGGCTCTCCTAGGTTTTTTATTTAAAAAAAAATGTCTTACTTATTTTAAGCGTGTATGTGTTTAACATGCACAAAAACGTGTAATAAATACAATATAAATCATTATATTTGGGGTAAAATTAGCTGACTGTTCATGCCATAGACGTATCAATGTCTATGATTCATCCCCTCTCTCTAAATGGAGCTTCTGGGGCTGTAGAAAAACAGCCCATTCAGTGCAGCAGCATCAGCCAATAGCTGACAGAAGAAATGCACATAGCAACAGTTGCAACATAAATTTAGCCAATCAGTGTCCTCGAATCTGCTGCCAGAAGGGCTGTACATTTACAGCCTTAAGCTGAGTCTGCCTGTGGTAGAGAAAGTTGGTTTGTGATCTGCCATACGATCCAGAGAGACGAAGACCATGATGAATGCAGAGATGCAAGACCCAGGATGTCAGGCGCCTGCAAACTCAATTTTATCTCTTCATTAAAACCCTTTCGTGAGGAGAACTTTTAAAATAAGCATGAAAGAGCTTGGACCAGAACAACCAAATATTAAAATAGAACAGGATAGCCAGAACAGTAAAGAAAAGTACAACCGAGGCTTCTCACATAGTTGGTACAAGAAGAAGGCTTGGCTAGTAGGATGCAGTCATGCAAATGTCGTTTTTTGCTTCCCATGCCTGCTTTTTCGAACAGCTGGGACGGATACAAGGTGGACTGTGCCAGGAGTAAAGGACATGAAACACCTTTCTGAAAAAATTAAGAAACATGATTGTTCGAGGGCACACATGGAGAATACGGTCAAGCAAGCCATGCTCGGCACTTGGCAGAAGATTGGGGTGAGGAGAAAATGGAATAGGTCGATAAGAGTGGAAACTTGAGCTCCGCCCATTTTTTTGTAATAACGTGATAATCCCCATTCAAGTCTGATCAACTATGTGAAGTGCCCTATGCAGGGGTTAAATTGGGATTTGTTATGTGGGGGGGCTCTGTGGTTCTTCAACCCCCCCCCCCCCCCCCATCCCAAAATGGAGATTGTCTCCCAATTTAACCCCTGAGTTACAACTAAAGAGAATAAGAGAATAATAACACAAAGTAATATGTACAGAGCTTTGGTACTAGAATTTTTATTGTTACATTAAATGGAATTCATTTACATTTTACAATATTATACACAATCCTCGCAATCTTACTAACCATAATCTATGTATGGAAAAGTGAGAAAATGGAGAAGCAACTACATGTGTACGATAGGCTAATATTACAGTTAATTCCATCACAAAGAATACAATCAAATTCTATGACTTTGTGCACAGCAGCCTACTGTAAAAGTATCAGTAAGACCAGTTAGTTCATCAGATCCCAGATAGGCTGATATGAGGAAGCCTGCGTGGTAGTGCATCTTTGTCTACATGCTAAATGGTCTGCAGACCTTCTGGTAGCTACCCACTTCCTGACATATTTTGTGGCATCCCAAGAGGTAAGAGGAGGTCCAACCATTTTAATGAACATTAGAGCAGAGACATTTTCAATTTTCAGTTGTGAGCGCAACGGTGTCATAACTGCATTCATTTCTGAGAAATCTCTCTCACACTCTGCACTGCTCACAGCAATGGTTTCCACTGCATGTTTAAGTTTTAGAAGGGACTTGTGCATTGATACACTGATATTCTCCTTAAAATCCCTGTAAGTTTGCTTAACACCAGAGAGTTCTATTTTCAAAAGATTACATAGCTCTCTTACTTCATTTTCCCCATACATTAATGGTAGAGGGCTTGGCCATGTGTTTTTATCCACACATTGACTTTGTGAAAGAATGATTCTTCTTCCACAAGTGACCTGCAGCACTCATTGGATCGGTTAACAGCCGAGTGTGAAGCGGCTGGGATGAGGATCAGCACCTCCTAATCTGAGGCCATGGTTCTCAGCAGGAAACCGATGGATTGTCTACTCCAAGTAGGGAATGAGTCTTTTACCCCAAGTGAAGGAGTTCAAGTCATTCGGGGTCTTGTTCTCGAGTGAGGGGAAAATGGAACGAGAGATGGGCCGGAGAATTGGAGCAGCGGGTGCGGTGTTGCAGTCGCTTTATCGCACCGTTGTGACGAAGAGAGAGCTGAGCCAGAAGGCAAAGCTCTCAATCTACCGGTCTATCTTCGTTCCTACACTCACCTATGGTCATGAAGGGTGGGTCATGACCGAAAGAACGAGATCGCGGATACAAGCGGCGGAAATGACTTTCCTCCGGAGGGTGTGCTGGCATCTCCCTTAGGGATAGGGTGAGAAGTTCAGCCATTCGTCAGGGACTCGGAGTAGAGCCGCTGCTTCTTTGCGTAGAAAGGAGCTAGTTGAGGTGGTTCGGGCATCTAGTAAGGATGCCACCTGGCCGCCTCCCTAGGGAGGTGTTCCAGGCAAGTCCAGCTGGGCGGAGGCCGCGGGGCAGACCTAGGACCAGGTGGAGGGATTATATCTCCACACTGGCCTGGGAACGCCTTGGAATCCCCCAGTCAGAGCTGGTTAATGTGGCCCGGGAAAGGGAAGTTTGGGATGCCCTGCTGGAACTACTACCTCCGCGACCCGACCCCGGACAAAGCGGATGAAGATGATGATAATGATGATGATGATGATTCTTCTTCACTTGTGACCATTCTTGTTTGCATGCTTTTGCATAGTGCTTCATAGAACATTCTGGGATCTATTAACTTCTGCCTGCTGTCACTCTGTAAGTGTTATGCCTTTAAAAGCACCTTGCTGTGCAGCCTCACATGCAGTTTTGTAGAATGGACCACTGTCTGGGTTCCTGCTCATGATATTGAAAACATCTAGCTGCCTTTTTATGAGATTGACTGATTGAGACAGTCTAATGTCTCTGGATTGCAGAGCCTCAGACAGGTCTTTAAGCTCCTCAAGTGCGTCCATCATCAGCCCAAGGTTTTTAACAAAAGCAACTGAACTCAACTTTGCTGCTAGCCCCTCATACATACATCTTTCACTTGAATTTTGGTTTACATCTTTACCTGCAGCTGTGAGGTGATTGTGGAGTGCAGCATACATCGTCCAAACAGCGTTTACTGTTCTGAAAGATGAAGCCACCCATTTTATTCCCAAGACTCGACCAATACTTCTCAAACATACACCTACTTCAGAGACTACAGCATCAAGCTCTCTTATGTTCTTTGGTGACTGATTGTAAAGACAGTATAACTTGTCAAGAAAAGCTGTGAAGTGGTTGACTGCATCGGACACAGACAACTCCAACCTTTGGTTTAGACAATGCCAGCCTATGAGGCCAGGGAACATATTCTTTAGTTTTGAGTACGCTCCATTCTTTCTGCCTAACATTACAGAGGCTCCATCTGAGCAGAATCCCACCAGACATGCTTTTCTTAAAGAATCATCAAGGCCATGTTTCAGCAGGCAGTTTAGTAGTTCACTAGTGATTCCATCTGCGGTTGTTTTCTCTAGCTCAAGAAGATCTAAGAAGAAGGTCAACGGCTCTGAGCTATCAACTGACGTTCTGACGTACACAAAAAGACGAGACTTTTTGCTTAACGAGGTGCTTTCATCCACAATAACAGTGAGCTTTGGTCGGGTCACTCTGATACTTGCCAATAATGCTTGCCTCATCTCTTTTGATATAAAATGTACAATGTCTGTACAGGTGAGGTTTGAGTGAAGAACGCGGCCAACATTTACACCATTTATCATCTGTAGCTCTATTAGTCCTGGATGATCAGAGTAAGGCCGGTTATTTTTTGCAATGTAGTACGCTGTCCTGAAGACATTGTGGGTTGAAGCTAAAATTTCAACTTGTGTTTTAAGAAAGCTTGATTAAGCTTGATTAAGCTTAATTTGTTTTCTTTCTCAAAGATTTCGTTTGCTTATCATTGTTGGGGTGTTTTCCCGGTTCCTTGCCTGGAAGCCCTGGATCATGCTGCTGGGACCCTATGTTCCGCCTCTTGACCCCCTCCATCTTACCCTTTACTATGACCTCTCACGAGATACGGCCTATGAGGCACGTTTCAAGACCCAATTGGAGGGTGCTAAATGGCCCGTCACCTCGGGACCTATTATTGTGGTTCCCG
>JAPMUY010002832.1:7500-12500 GCA_026901105.3 Galaxias olidus
CAGCCAGTCAGGGGCCATAGAGAGGGAAGGGGGAGAGGGCGGAGGGCCACTTTACACAATAACAATATTGATAGTGAGAGCCATAAAGCAGATTTGAAAAGATGGATGTCCACCGATCTCCTCCGCAGGGCGCAGCTGGTCCCCAGCTTTAAGTGCTGACGGGAGAGCGAGGGATGGGAGGAGGAGGGAGGGAGGGATGAGAGGGGAAAAGTGGGACACTGGAGAGGAGGGGTGGTGGTGGGGGGCATAAAGGGAGAAAATGGGAGAATGAGGGGGGGTGGGGGGGTTGAAGATAAAGAACAGGGGGGGGGGGGGGCAGTAATCACGGCTGCTCTCCCAAATGAATGAGGAAGACAAAGAGGAAGATGAGGAGAAAGAGAGCAGAAAGTCACACCCCCCCCCTTTTCTCTCTCTCTCTCTCTCTCTCTCTCTCCATTTCCTCAGCTCCGTTATTGAATTAGGGCACAGAGCTCTCCTGTGAGACCCTAGAAGAGCAAGATGGGGGGGTTCAAAGGTCGTGGCCCCGGTTAATGGCTGCGCTAAAGGATGAGCCCTGCAAAAGGCAGCGAAGTTCGACGAGCACACACACACACACACACACACACACACACTGACACATACACACACGCAGCCCTAAAAACGCCCCTTTGCCCTGAGGCATCATTTCCATTAGGTTACCCATGTTGTGTAATAATCAATGAGAGGTCAGAGGTCAGGAGGTCTGAGAGGATGACAGATGGGTGCGGCCGTAAAAAAGGAGGGGAAAGGAAAGAATAGAGAGATGATGATAAACGAGTGTCAGAAAAGATGAGAGAGGAAAATAAACAAGACCACTCGACTGGTTAAAAACATAGATAATATTAATAATATTAAGACTAATACAACATTGGCAATCTTAAGAATATTATCAATATTGTATTATTATTAATAAGACTTGGTATACTACATCTAAGTAAATATGCGAATGCCTTAAACTTCTACAGTTTGTGTTGTCTTGGTGATCTGATGCCACCATCTTGTTTCAGGTTTATTAATCTCAGGGTGACTTCCTGTTTACACTAAGGTCACAAAATGGAGTCACAGAGTTAACGTGCGCCCCGAAACCACAGAGAATGAGAAAGACAATGATGAAGATCAAACATATCATATCGGATATAGACATAAAGTGAGTGAAGAGAGCGAAAATATGGAGCAGTAACAACAAATATAAGAGAAATACAAAATGACGTGACCTGGCTGTGTTCAAAGGGACAAAGTACACGACAGCACGGACGACGTTTAACAGTGAAGAAGATCATCTCTGTGGCCTAACCACTCACTGATATGATAATGGGCCGAAGACCTTGTCACTTACAACATCATCATCATCATCATCATCATCATCAGACCGCAGCATCAGCATAACGACTCCCTGTCAACAGTGAGCGATGAGTGTGTGTGAGTGTTTGTGTGTGTGTATGTGTGTGTGTTTACATGTGAGAGTGTGCTTGCATGTTTGTGTGTGTGTGTGTGTGTTTGTGTGTGTGTGTGTGTGTGTAGATGCAAGAGTGATCCATATTCCGTCACGGGCTGAGATCGTAATCAAGACATAACGCCGACTTAAACGACACGATACAGAGCGCACGCACACACACGCACGCACGCACGCACGCACGCACGCACGCACGCACGCACGCACACACACACACAAGGAGCTGTGGAGTGGTACAGCATAAGGAGCCATCTCTCACACTGCATCCATTCATCCATCCATCAGCACAGGCTGACAAACTGAGTGACATACCCTGGTCTGGGTCCCAGCCAGCCTCATTATCCTGCCTCATTATCCTTCCTCGTTATCCTGCCTCATTATCCTGCCTCATTATCCTGCCTCGTTACCACGGCCACGCTGGCCAGCCCAGCCCAGAGAGAGCAAAGAGAGCTCAGAGATTTGCACTGCTGGTGTTGTTGATGTTGTTGTTGATGTTGTTGTTGATGTTGTTGTTGATGTTGCTGTTGATGTTGCTGTTGATGTTGTTGATGTTGTTGTTGTTGTTGATGTTGTTGTTGATGTTGTTGTTGATGTTGTTGATGATGTTGTTGTTGATGTTGCTGTTGATGTTGTTGTTGTTGTTGTTGTTGATGATGTTGTTGTTGTTGTTGATGATGTTGTTGATGATGTTGTTGATGATGTTGTTGTTGATGATGTTGTTGTTGATTATGTTGTTGTTGATGTTGTTGTTGTTGCTTTGATATAGCTTGGCTTCACAGCGCTGTGAAGATGCAGGTAAAGATCGCTTTGGAGAAAGAGTTGTCATGATTATTTTTTGTATGGTCAGGTCAAAACACTGTCATCATCACAACTTTGGAGTTCATGTGTTGGTCTCTCCTTCTCTCCCACACGCACGCACGTATGCACACACACACGCACACACGCACACACGCACACACGCAGACACACTCCAGTTTCCCTTCAACTATAGCAGTCAAGCAGACAGCGAGTCTGAAACTTGTGATCTTAGTCTTCATAATTCATTCTCTTTGTCTGAGAGGGGCCTGCTATCAGAGATGTTATTACCGTGACAACGACTTTGGAGCAATCTCCACTAATCCCTGCACTGAACCAACTCAGCCTTGTAAAACAGATAGAGAGAGAGAGAGAGAGAGAGGGAGAACGTGAAATGGAGGGGAAAATAGAGACCAAGAGAGAAAGACAGAAAAAAAAATGAGAGAGAGAGGGGGGGGGGTGAAATAGAGGGGAAAATAGAGAGACCGAGAGAGAAAGACAGACAAAATGAGAGAGAGAGGGGTGGGGTGGGGGGGGTGAAATAGAGGGGAAAATAGAGAGACCGAGAGAGAAAGACAGACAAAATGAGTCAGAGCGAGAGAAAGAGAAAAAAGAGAGAGAGAGAGAGAGAGAGAGAGAATGGAAGATAAAAGGGTAAGAACCTAAGATAAAGAGAGAGAAAGAGGGTGAATGAAGTCGAAAGCAGCAGAAAGTCTCTGCTCTGAATCAGAGCCCCCTCTATGAACTGCACACACTGTGACTGACCCCAGTCCACCAAGATAACACACACACACACACACACACACACACACACACACACACACACACACACACACATACTGAACAGACTCCAACGTCCAGAAGCACTACAACTAAACAACACTGTCACCTTCAGGATAACACCGTGGACAGCAGCCCCACCAATCTGCCACACTGTGTGTGTGTGTGTGCGTGCGTGCGTGCGTGCGCTCCCCCTCTCCTGCTGTTAGCTGTTAGATGATTAACCAATAGCAATGACCCCCTGATACACAGAAGACACAGAAGACAAGAGGACGTGGGACCTCACACATATGCCTGCAGGCCTGCGTGGTGTGTGTGTGTGTGTGTGTGTGTGTGTGTGTGTGTGTGTGTGTGTGTGCTACAGGCCTCCTTCCCCCCTGTCTCCCCCTCTCTCCCCCCAGCATGGGAGGCACTATGCTCTTTAATTACAGACTAGTGTTAGTGGTGTGGTCCCTGTGGAGTAGCACACACACACACACACACACACAGAGGAGGAACAATGGGGGGGGTAATGGTAACCATGCTGAGGTAACGAATCTGCTGTGCAGGTAGAGAACACACACACACGCAGGCGCACACACACGCACATAGGCGCACACACACACACACACACACACACATGTACTTACTATCAAATCTGCACAACAAGCAGGACAGACAATCGCAATCACACAAAAACACACACATCCCACACAGCCAAAAAACTGAACATCCACGGTAGTCATGACAACCAGGAGGTTAAAGAGCAGCCAATACGAATGCGAGAGGTCAAAGGTCAGTCACAACTAGTGGATTGAGATGTGTTTACAGTACAACCCTATAGATTTCCAGTAAGCAACCAACATTCTTGAAATATGTCATGCAATTATGAAGCTGTTTGCTTGAGAATAAGTTTCTAAAAATGACGATGTCACTACATATAAAATACCAACGGTGGTGATATTTGGGCATGGGGTTTCTTCTTCTATTTTGGAGAGTGAGACTCTGTGGTCGCTGGTTCTATAAATAGCCCTGATTGCTGTGTGACCAAATGACCGTATAAGGAGTGTCAGCTTACCGTGCCAGTTCATTTGACAGGCTTAGGAAACACTTCTGGACCAATGGAATCAGGGCTTCAGTGGGGTTAGGGAAAATATGGAATACTTTCTCTCTCTTTTGCCTCCATCCCTCCCAGTCTTTCTCTCTCTCTCTCTTTCTCTCTGACTCCCTCACTCCCTACGCTCTTTTTTCCTCTTTCAGAAAATCCAAAGTGCCTATCGACACTTTCAGGCTAATAGTTTTCATTTCAAGCTGAAAGTCTATGGTAGTGTGTGTGTGTGTGTGTGTGTGTGTGTGTGTGTGTGTGTGGCTGGGAGGTGATACATCATCCGAGGATGATATTAAGGGCCATTATCATCCTGAAACAGACCTGGCCCTTCAAGCTGAGCCCTGAGACCACGATGATGGAGAGAGAGTGACTGACTGACTGACATGACCTGGACTTAGAAGGAGTTATGGAGGAGAAGAGGAGAGGAGAGGTGGGGTGAGGAGAGGAGAGGAGAGGAGGGGAGGGGAGGAGGAGAGGAGAGGAGAGGAGAGGAGAGGAGAGGAGAGGGAGAGGGAGAGGAGAGAAGAGGAGAGAGGAGAGGAGGAGGGGGAGGAGAGGAGAGGAGGAGAGGGGTGAGGAGGGGTGAGGAGGGGAGAAGAGGAGAGGAGAGGAGGGGAGAGGAGAGGAGAGGAGAGGAGGAGTTATGGAGGAGAGGAGAGGAGAGGAGGGGAGGAGAGGAGAGGAGGGGAGAGGAGAGGAGAGGAGAGGAGAGGAGGAGAGGAGAGGAGGGGAGGAGAGGAGAAGTAATGGAGGAGAGGGAGAGGGAGGAGAGGAGAGGAAGGGGAGGAGAGGGAGGAAAGGGAGGAGAGGAGAGGAGAGGAGGACAGGAGAGGACAAGAGGAGAGGAGAGGAAAGGAGAGGAGAGGA
>JAPMUY010002832.1:20000-24096 GCA_026901105.3 Galaxias olidus
CTCACACACACACACATATTTATATTCACACTCACACTCGCACAAGCACACACACACACACACACACACACACACACACACACACACACACACACACACACACACACACACACACACACACACATATATATACACACACACATACAAACACACACACACACCAACTCCTACAGATTTGTATCTTGGCAGGAACAGAACTGGATTTGAGCAGAAATCGGTTTATGGGACTGTGTTTTATTGGGTCGTTTGGCCCCGGGGCACCAAGAGAAAGAAAGATATGAGCACGAGAAAATACAAAATCATATCTTTGCCAAAAGACATAATCTAGGTAATCTGCCCAGGATCTAAGTAATCAAGTTTCCACCAGATAAGAGGGGAAGATTAAAAACACACACACACACACACACACACACACACGCACGTGTCGTGATTGGAAAAGTATTACAGGGAGTGTAGATTATCATGTCACCGTGACGACAACGCAGCGAGCTGCCATATCGACTGTCGACAGAGATTCTATCTGGTATTGAGGCGCTGTTGTTCGTATCTGACACACACACACACACACACACACATGCATTTGGTGTCCCTCACAGGTCTAACTGACCTCTGACCTCTATCATGGTTGGGTGATGGGGAGGTGAAATAGAGACACATATCGGATGAAAGATAAAAAAACAAATAAAGATTTAAAAGTTTTCCAAAAGATATGTACAGAGTTCCCTGGCTCTTAAGCTTGATGTACACACGCACGCACGCACGCACGCACGCACGCACACACGCACACACACTTAGATACAGTAGACATAATGATGGCGATGTTGGAGCCACACAGCATTTTGCCTCAGCTAAATCAGCACCACTGATCAGAGTAAAGGTGAGTCTATGATGCTTCACTGAGTCTATGCAGCTTCAGTGATCAAACAGAATAAAGTGAGTTTATGTAGCTTCACTGATCAGAGTAAAGGTGAGTTTATGAAGCTTCACTGATCAGAGTAAAGGTGAGTTTATGAAGCTTCACTGATCAGACTGAAGGTGAGTTTATGAAGCTTCACTGAGTCTATGAAGCTTCACTGATCAGACAGAGTAAAGGTGAGTCTATGAGGGACAACTCTCTCATAGAAACACACGTTAAGAAGAAAACACATCCGTCCTAATAAAAGACAGGAAGGCGAGAGGAGGAGTGATAAAAAAAGAGAGAACAAAAGAAAGGATGAACGAAAAAAGGCGGCGCTGAGAGGAATAATGAGGAGAGCGTAGAGGGAGGAAAGAAAGAAAGTTGGATTAAAAAAGAAAAAAAAAAAGATAAGAAAAGAGAAAGAGTTGCTCACACACACACACACACACACACACACACACACACACACACACACACACACACACACACACACACACAGAGAGAGAGAGAGAGAGAGAGAGAGAGAGAGAGAGAGAGAGAGAGAGAGAGAGAGAGAGAGAGAGAGAGAGAGAGAGAGAGAGAGAGAGAGAGAGAGAGAGAGAGGAGCAGCGCTTTGATTTAAATAGTCTCTCCTCGCGTCGCTCACACACAGAGAGAGCAGAGGGCGCGCCGAGGGTACATCCAAAACCAGAGAGAGAGAGAGGGAGAGAAAGAGAAAGGGAGAGGAGAGAGACGAGAGAGAGAGAGAGAGAGAGAGAGAGAGAGAGAGAGAGAGAGAGAGAGAGAGAGAAAAGGAGAGGAGCGCGTTTGATTAGCGACGGAGAGAGAGAGAGGGAGAGAGAGAGAGAGAGAGAGAGAGAGAGAGAGAGAGAGGAGAGGAGCGCGTTTGATTAGCGACGAGAGAGAGAGAGAGAGAGAGAGAGAGAGAGAGAGAGAGAGAGAGAGAGGGATTAGGGGTGTGCGGGATGGAGGGGGCACTACTTTGAGTTATTTAAATCTCCCTTTGGGCTGTGCCGCGGAACAAAGCCACAGCGAGTCCCCACTCCCTAGCCCTGACAGGGGGAAACGACAAGAAACAAGAGAAAAGAAAGACAGAAAGAAAGAGAGAGAGAGAGAGAGAGAAGAAATCCCTTTCAGTCCAGTGCGGCGGCTTCTATTAGTGGTTGTTACTGGGGACCTGTGTCACTGTGAACATCATGTGATGAGCATGTTGAGTCTGAAGAGAGGGATCCTTTGGAGCGAGGGATGGAGGGAGGAGGGAGGGGAGAGGGATGAAAAGGTAAGGAGATGGAGGGAGAAAGGGAGGGATAGTGTGAGGGAAGCGGGACGGAGATGGAGGGAGGGGGGAGGGACTGGAAAAGGGAGGGGGAGAGAAGAGATAGAGAGAGAAGGAGGGATGAAGGGAAGGATAGAGGAAGTGGGAGGGGGGAAGGAGGGAGGGAGGGCGAGAGGATGGAGGGATAAAGCAGGCAGCAGTAGAGGACAGAGACAGACACAGTCATCTGTATCTCTGACGTCCAAACAAGAGATGTGATGAATAGATGGATGATGGAGGGATGGATGGATGGAGAAAGAAAAGCAGGGACCAGGACAGAACAGAGGAACGGCTACAGACAGACAGACGCAGGAGAGGGACTCGCTGCAGAGGCAGAATCCATGACTAGGTGAGGCACCAGTTAGCAATAACAACAAGTACCAGGTATATACAACACAAGTACCAGGTACACACTCAAGTACCAGGTATACACAACACAAGTACCAGGTACACACAACACAAGTACCAGGTACATACAACACAAGTACCAGGTACACACAACACAAGTACCAGGTACACACAACACAAGTACCAGGTACATACAACACAAGTACCAGGTACACACAACACAAGTACCAGGTACACACAACACAAGTACCAGGTACACACAACACAAGTACCAGATACACACAACACAAGTACCAGGTACACACAACACAAGTACCAGGTACACACAACACAAGTACCAGGCACACACAACACAAGTACCAGGTACATAAAACACAAGTACCAGGTACACACAACACAAGTACCAGATACATACAACAGAAATACCAGGTACACACTACTCAAGTACCAGGTACACACTACTCAAGTACCAGGTACATACAACAGAAATACCAGGTACACACTACTCAAGTACCAGGTACACACAGCACAAGTACCAGATACACACAACTCAAGTACCAGGTACATAAAACACAAGTACCAGATACACACAACTCAAGTACCAGGTACACACAACACAAGTACCAGGTACACACTCAAGTACCACACAACACAAGTACCAGGTACACACAACACAAGTACCAGGTACACACAACACAAGTACCAGGTACATAAAACACAAGTACCAGGTACATAAAACACAAGTACCAGGTACATACAACACAAGTACCAGGTACATAAAACACAAGTACCAGGTACATAAAACACAAGTACCAGGTACACACAACACAAGTACCAGGTACACACAACACAAGTACCAGGTACACACAACACAAGTACCAGTACACACAACACAAGTACCAGGCACACACAACACAAGTACCAGGTACATAAAACACAAGTACCAGGTACACACAACACAAGTACCAGATACATACACAGAAATACCAGGTACACTACTCAAGTACCAGGTACACACTACTCAAGTACCAGGTACATACAACAGAAATACCAGATACACACAACTCAAGTACCAGGTACACACAATACATGTACCAGGTACACACAACTCAAGTACCAGGAACAAACTGTTGAACATCGATTTGAGCATCACTGTGTCATTGTTTTAGGAATAGCTGTGTGTTGATGAATAAGTGACTGAGCACAGCCTAATATCCAGTACAAAGTGTGCAGTGTTCAGCTCGTATCACCGTAAAACACTCTCAGCCTAATATCCAGTACAAAGTGTGCAGTGTTCAGCTCGTATCACCGTAAAACACTCTCAGCCTTTTTCTTTTATTCCCGACGGCGTTGCGGCCAAGTCTGGGATGGTTTCCCGAGTGTTCCGGCGCCAGAGGGAAAGGCGAGGGTCGTGTCGCCGTGGGAGACGGCGGGAAAGCTGACCTTCTCTTGCCGTTAGAACCCTCAGAGAACGAGACGTACGCTCTCTCTCTCTGAGGCACCAGGGAGAGACAGATATAAGAAACAGAGGGAGA
>JAPMUY010002833.1:10000-20000 GCA_026901105.3 Galaxias olidus
CTGAGAGCCTTAAAATGTGGGACGCAGGCAAAGCGTTGACTAACTTGACCACGTAGGTTGAAAGCATGCTACTCCACTGTCTGATCAATTAACGTGTTTCTCCTTCATTTTGTTTGAAAATGGCACTAATCTCTCTGTCTGCCGCGTGGCTTCGGGTAGAAGCGTAACCGAGGGCGACGGCGTCTTAGAGACTTAGCGGGGGGGGGGGGGGGGGGGGGGGTGCACGGTCCTGTTTTCAGAGGATTCAACAGAGGCAACCAAAACTACTGGTTGGGTGGAGTTTGTCGTCGCCCTTGACAACGGGTTTGTCGACGGTCGGGTCGGCCATTTTGGGTGTCCCAAATCCCTGTCCGTTCAAGCAGTTCATTTTTGGGATTCTGTAGAGAGCTCCATGGATTGGGATTTGTTAAGGAGACATAGAAGGAAAGGAAGCAAGAAAGTTTAGTGTCTGAGATGGGGGACGTGTACCTAGGCTGAGTGGCTGGCTAACTGACTGACTGGCTGGGTGACTGGCTGGGTGACTGGCTAACTGACTGACTGGCTGGGTGACTGGCTAACTGGCTGACTGGCTGGGTGACTGGCTAACTGGCTGGCTGGCTGGGTGACTGACTGACTGGCTGGGTGACTGGCTAACTGACTGACTGGCTGGGTGACTGGCTGGCTGGGTGACTGGCTAACTGACTGACTGGCTGGGTGACTGGCTAACTGACTGACTGGCTGGGTAACTGGCTGACTGGCTGGGTGACTGGCTAACTGGCTGGCTGGCTGGGTGACTGACTGACTGGCTGGGTGACTGGCTGGCTGGGTGACTGGCTAACTGGCTGGCTGGCTGGGTGACTGACTGACTGGCTGGGTGACTGGCTGGCTGGGTGACTGGCTAACTGACTGGCTGGCTGGCTGACTGGCTGACTGCTGTGCTGACTGGCTAACTGACTGACTGGCTGGCTAACTGACTGGCTGGCTGACTGCTGTGCTGACTGGCTGGGTGACTGCTGTGCTGACTGGCTGGCGGTCTGCGGGCCCTCGCACTGGCGTCCAACATGTTCCCTGACTGCTTCTATTAATAAGTTGCTCAGCGGCTGCTCAGTGAAAACAGAGACCTGGACCAGAGGCTGGGTGACCTTTCACACTCACACACACACACACACACACTCACACACACTCTCACACGCACACACACACACACACACACACACCCACACTCACACTCTCTCTCTCACACACACGCACTTACACACACACTTACACACTCATACACACTTCAAGATGGATACGGACTTAGAGAGTTAGAGAAAGGTCTCTCTTTTTCTGTCTCTCTCTTTCTTTCTGTCTCTCTCTCTCTCTCTCTCTCTCTCTCTCTCTCTCTCTCTCTTTCTTTGTCTGTGTGATGAATATCAGAGGCAGTTCAGGCCTCCACCCAGCAGTGGGGCCGTGATCGTCACGGTGATGGAGATGACTTCCTCTTCTTCCTGTTGTCACAACACTCCATATATGGGCACGTTGCTGAGTCGGCTGGATAATTGCACACACTTACAGACTATTACAGTCTCCACCGCTCGTGCCCCCGTGTGTGTGTGTGTGTGTGTGTGTGTGTGTGTGTGTGTGTGTGTGTGTGTGTGTGTGTGTGTGTGTGTGTGTGTGTGTGTGTGTGTGTGTGTGTGTGTGTGTGTGTGTGTGTGTGTGTGTGTGTGTGTGTGTTGGCCCCAGGTCATATTCCCATTGGGAAGACTCCACATGGCAGCTAATTATCCGTGATTAGGCAAAGCTATCCTGAACTGGCACCAGTAATAGTGCACACACACACACACACACACACACACACACACACGCACACACAAATAACATGCTTGCAGACTTTGTGTGTGTGTGTGTGTCACCTGTGAGAGAGTCACCAGGCCCAGTCAGTGATGTAGTGTCGGCCATGTTTTCTGACCAGGCCCTACTGAGCCTGGATGCCCTCTGACCCCAAACAAACACCAAGTTTCTGAAGGAGGTTCAGCCACTGAACACAGCAGTGTGTGTGCCGCTCCCTGAACACAGCAGTGTGTGTGCTGCTCCCCGAACACAGCAGTGTGTGTGCCGCTCCCCGAACACAGCAGTGTGTGTGCCGCTCCCCGAACACAGCAGTGTGTGTGCCGCTCCCCGAACACAGCAGTGTGTGTGCTGCTCCCTGAACACAGCAGTGTGTGTGCTGCTCCCTGAACACAGCAGTGTGTGTGCTGCTCCCTGAACACAGCAGTGTGTGTGCCGCTCCCTGAACACAGCAGCGTTGGTCGTGTGTTAGGGGTGCCAGGCAGAGAGAGAACCAGAGCACTAATACTTTGTTTGTCTGCTAAGAAACGCAAAATTAATTTCATTAATTCAATCCCTCCCTCTCTTTCTCTCTCCCCCTCCCTCCTCCCTCTCTCCCCCCTCCTCTCCTCTTCTCCCTCCTCCCTCCTCCTCTCCCTCCTCCCTCTCTCCCCCCTCCTCTCCTCTTCTCCCTCTTCCCTCCTCCTCTCTCTCCCCCTCCTCTCCTCTTCTCCCTCCTCCCTCCTCCTCTCCCTCCTCACTCTCTCCCACCTCCTCTCCTCTTCTCCCCCCTCCCTCCTCCTCTCTCTCCTCCCCTCTCCTCCCTCCCTCCCCCTCCTCTCCCCTCCTCCCTCCCTCTCTCCTCCTCTCTCCTCCCTCCCTCTCCCTCTCTAGACACATGAAGATCCATGAGAAGGACCCCTCCAGCGTGCCCCTCAGCCCCCCCTCCCCCACCAAGCGACGTCGGCCCTCGGCTAAGAGGAAGGCCATGGAGGAGGAGATGGGGGAGGAGCCACTCAGCAAGAAGGTAGCACACACACACACACACACGCGCACGCACGCACGCACGCACGCACGCACGCACTCACGCGCACGCGCACGCGCACACGCACACGCACACACACGTTCACTGACTCACTCACTCATATATACACATACATATACACACACTCTCATATACATATACTCACACTAACACACTAACATACACACTAACACATACATATACACACACTAGCACAGAGACACACTAATGTATTCACGATTGTGTAATAATTTATAACCAAATAACACAGTCCCATAAAAACGCTTCTAAGCCTTCTATGCTTCCTGTATCTTTGTCCTTATACTCACACACTACGTGTTCTAACTGTGTGTGTGTGTGTGTGTGTGTGTGTGTGTGTGTGTGTGTGTGTGTGTGTGTGTGTGTGTGTGTGTGTGTGTGTGTGTGTGTGTGGATGAGGGGGCGATGGAGGAGCTGTCTTCAGCCTGGGAGGAGGAGCTGTTGTCCTGTCCTATCTGCTTTAAGACGCTGGGCTCCAGATACGAGCTGGACACACACATGGACACACACCCCGACACCACGCTCAGGTACACACACACACACACACACACACACACACACACACACACACACACACACACACAGACACACGCCCCCCCCCCCCCCCCCCCCCCCCCGACACCACGCTCAGGTACACACACACACACACACACACACACACACACACCACACACAGGTACACACACACACACACACACACACACACACACACACACACACACACACACACACACACACACCACGCTCAGGTACACACACACACACACACACACACACACACACACACACACACACACACACACACACACACACACACACACACACACACACATGGACACACACCCCGACACCACGCTCAGTTACACACACACACACACACACACACACACACACACACAGACACACGCCCCGACACCACGCTCAGGTACACACACACACACACACACACACACACACAGACACAGACACACACCACCGACACACACACTCACACACACACACACACACACACACACACAGACAGACACAGACACACGCCCCGACACCACGCTCAGGTACACACACACACACACACACACACACACACACACACACACACACACACACACACACACACACACACATGGACACACACCCCGACACCACGCTCAGGTACACACACACACACACACACACACACACACACAGACACACGCCCCGACACCACGCTCAGGTACACACACACACACACACACACACACACACAGACACAGACACACGCCCCGACACCACGCTCAGGTACACACACACACACACACACACACAGACAGACACACACACACGCCCCGACACCACGCTCAGGTACACACACACACACACACACACACACACACACAGACACACGCCCCGACACCACGCTCAGGTACACACACACACACACACACACACACACACAGACACAGACACACGCCCCGACACCACGCTCAAGTACACACACACACTCTGAAAGCTTAGCACACCTCATGGTCGGCGGAGTCCCAGGATAAGGATAAAGTGAGGAGGAGGAAGAGGATGAGTGAAGAGGGGGTGTGAGGAGGACTGTGGATGTGTGAGGAGGAAGAGAAGGTGTTAGGAGGAGGAGTGAGGAGGAAGGGGAAATCTGAGGAGGAGGAGTGAGGAGGAAAGGGAAATCTGAGGAGGAGGAGTGAGGAGGAAGAGAAGGTGTTTAGGAGAAGTTGTGAGGAGGAAGGGGAAATCTGAGGAGGAGGAGTGAGGAGGAGGAAGAGGAGGTGCTAGGAGGAGTTGTGAGGAGGAAGGGGAAATCTGAGGAGGAGGAGTGAGGAGGAGGTGCTAGGAGGAGTTGTGAGGAGGAGGAGAGAGAAGGTGTTAGGAGGAGGAGTGAGGAGGAGGTGCTAGGAGGAGTTGTGAGGAGGAGGAAGAGAAGGTGTTAGGAGGAGGAGTGAGGGCTGCTGCACTTGGAGGTTCTCCTTCCTGGTTTACTCCATCTCCATCGTTCTGTCATTCTTTCTCTCTTTCTCCCCCTCTCTCTATCCATTGGTGTACTCCATCGTTCTGTCTTTGTCTTTCTCTCTTTCTTTCTTTCTTTCTTTCTTTCTCTCTCCCCCTGTCTCTCTATCTCTCTATCCATGTGGTCATTAGCAGGCAGGAGTTATCCTAAGTATGGAGGGATGACAGAGAGAGGAAGAAGGAAGCATGGCGCGAGTGTGCAGGGCCAGTGAAGGAGAGGGGGGAGGGGTGGATGAGAGGATTGAGGGAGGGAGGGAGGGAGGGAGGGAGGAGGAGACCGGGGGAGTGTGGAGTGGGGGGGGGGGATTCTTTAATAAGGCACAAGGAGGACTTAGGACGCGCTCTGTTGGAGAGGCCGTTGCCACGGAGACCGACAACATCGACACAGCCGGTCGCTATGGCGATACGACTCCCTCGACTGAAAACTCTCCTCCACGTTCCTCCATTGGCTAGCTGGCCCAACACCCCATCACTCACCTAGAAAGACATTCATCTGGAGCAAGGAGGAGAGAGAGGGGGAGGGGGAGTAGAGAGAGAGAGGTGCATGCTGGGATGTGTAGATTATCCCATTATTGGGGAAGAGCAGCGCATTTAGCAGTAATCCTCTTTAATCAGCCTGCTCAGAGGACAGGCTGACAGGGAGAGGGGGATGGGAGGGATGGAAGAGGGATGGAGGGATGGAGGAGGGATGGAGGGATACGGTAAGGATGGAGTGAAACAGGTTGCTTTTGCTGAGAGGCTGAGAACACACACACACACACACACACACACACACACACAATTCTTTGAACTCAAGCCAATTTCTATGGGATTAGGCAGCGCTCTCTCAAACACACACACACACACACACACACACACTCACACACACAGGTCAGCGTTTCCCAGCCAGACATAGAAACACGGAGTGCCCCATCACAGACAGGAAAACTCTAGTCACCAAAGTGACCATCCATAGAGAGGGGGAGGGAAGGAGAGGGAGAGGGAGAGGGAGAGAGGGAGAGGGAGAGGGAGATGGAGGGATGGAGAGAGAGAGGGAGGGAGGGAGGGAGGGTGAGGAATTGAGGGAGGTGAACGATTATGAACAGTTTAGCCACATATGGTCCAGAGCTTTCTCTCTCTCT
The DNA here is from genome assembly GCA_026901105.3 of Galaxias olidus. Taxonomy (NCBI): domain Eukaryota; kingdom Metazoa; phylum Chordata; class Actinopteri; order Galaxiiformes; family Galaxiidae; genus Galaxias; species Galaxias olidus. The sequence goes on from JAPMUY010002833.1 coordinate 15,983, forward strand.
CTCTTCTCTCTCTCTCTCTCTCTCTCTCTCTCTCTGTGTGTGTGTGTGTGCACGTCACATCCCCCCTCCTCTCCCCAAATAATTCTCTGACTAGGTGTCTGTATGGGATTACCAAAGGCTTAAACACACACACACACACACACACACACACACACACAGAGGAAGTGATAGTGGGGTGCTGTGGCAGACGTTAATCAGCTGTCCCTCTCAACGCCTAACGAGCCCAGGACCAGCACTGTCACAGGCCTCTACAGGGGTTATCTCACACACACACACACACACACACACACAGAGATTACAAGCTATGTCCGTGTGAAGGCGATATATAGAAGCATTTACGTTAGCACCTGTACTTTACAGTGTATAGAAGCATTTACATTAGCACCAGTACTTTACAGTGTATAAAAGCATTTACATTAGCACCTGTACTTTACAGTGTATAAAAGCATTTACATTAGCACCTGTAGTTTACAATGTATAGAAGCATTTACATTAGCACCTGTTCTTTACAGTGTATAGAAGCATTTACATTAGCACCTGTACTTTACAGTGTATAAAAGCATTTACATTAGCACCTGTAGTTTACAATGTATAGAAGCATTTACATTAGCACCTGTTCTTTACAGTGTATAGAAGCATTTACATTAGCACCTGTACTTTACAGTGTATAGAAGCAGATAGAAGCATTTACATTAGCACCTGAACTTTACAGTGTATAGAAGCAGATAGAAGCATTTACATTAGCACCTGAACTTTACAGTGTATAGAAGCAGATAGTAGTTTAATCAACACATTGTGGTAAGTTACATTATTAGAGTGGCCTGTTTTTGAGTAGCCTGTTTTTGAGTAGCCTGTTTTTAAGTAGCCTGTTTTTTAGTAGCCTGTTTTTTAGTAGCCTGTTTTTTAGTAGCCTGTTTAAGTATCCTGTTTTTTAGTAGCCTGTTTTTAGTGTCTTGTTTTTAAGTAGACTGTTTTTAAGTAGACTGTTTTTTAGTAGCCTGTTTTTAAGTAGCCTGTTTTTAAGTAGCCTGTTTTTAAGTAGCCTGTTTAAGTATCCTGTTTTTAAGTAGCCTGTTTTTGGCCTGTTTTTTAGTAGCCTGTTTTTTAAGTAGCCTGTTTTTAAGTAGCCTGTTTTTTAGTAGCCTGTTTTTAGTGTCCTGTTTTTAAGTAGACTGTTTTTAAGAGACTGTTTTTAAGGTCCTGTTTTTTAGTAGCCGGTTTTTAAGTAGCCTGTTTTTAAGTAGCCGGTTTTTTAGTAGCCTGTTTTTAAGTAGACTGTTTTTTAGTAGCCTGTTTTTGAGTAGCCTGTTTTTGAGTAGCCTGTTTTTTAGTAGGCTGTTTTTGAGTAGACTGCTGGATGGATTCTGGGTACCAGATGGGTGTCATACCGCATGCCCACCCCCGCCTCTCTCTCTCTCACACACACACACACGCTAGCGGGGCCCCCTTGCATGTGCGTCTCAGGTGCATCCTGTGTACCTCTGTGTGTGTCACCCCCTCCGCTACTCACTCACTCACTCACTCTACTGTGTGTCGTTACCTTTAACCCTAACCCTGAGCCTCCCTGTGACGCTCAGGTGTGACCTGTGCCGTGTGTCGTTACCTTTAACCCTAACCTTAACCCTGACCTGTGACCCTTAGGTGTGACCTTTGCTGTGTGTCGTTCCGGACTCACCGTGGCCTCCTACGTCACAACGCGTCCGTGCACAAGCTCCTGCCTTCCGACCCCAGCGGGCGACCATTCATCCAGAACAACCCCTCCATCCCCACCGGTTTCAACGAGCTGGCCTTCATCGACTTCTCCTGCAAGAAGTTCCCCCACATCGCCCAGGTGAGCCACCCTCCTCTTCATCACCTTCGTACTAATCATCGTCAGCAGCACACACACACTTCATTGGCATGAGGCTCACAGTTGTAACTTTCATCATCTTCATCATTTTAACAGTTGAACCAATGAAGATTTAAACCTCCTTTCCTAAACTTCCCTCTCCGCAGTTCTACCCCCTTTAAGAGAAAACTAAAACTATTAGGATCAGGTTCTCCTCAGCTCATAGCTAGAGGCATGGCAGTGCAGACTGGTGGTTTTTCCTCTGAGGACACAGCCACTCTAACTGGCAGTGTAGTCCTGACGTGTGGGTGTGTGGCGCCATCGAGTGGCGGTGTTAAGTGATGCTCAGAGAAACTAGGTCACTGGATATTTGCCACTTATTCTTTGGGGGGGGGGGTTTAACTTTTCTCATTTAAACAGGCTGCATTGTTTGGCCAGCTTTTACAGTTGGCAGAGATAAGCTCCAGTATCCCCCAGAGCTAAACACAGTTTACATATCTCTCTCTCTGCTCTCACACTTCTGACAGTGTCTTTGGATTCAATAATAGTTGTTGGTGTTTTGAATAGGTCTACATATGGTTATCTCCCTCCCTCCCTCTTCTAAAGGGGATGTTTGTTCAGTTTTCGTTATGTTAAGTTTTGTTGTTGTTGTTGTTGTTGTTAATAAGTCTACATGTGGTTGTCTCTCTCCCTCCCTTTTCTAAAGGGGTGTTGTTGTTGTTGTTGTTAATAAGTCTACATGTGGTTGTCTCTCTCCCTCCCTTTTCTAAAGGGGTGTTGTTGTTGTTGTTGATAAGTCTACATGTGGTTGTCTCTCTCCCTCCATCTTCTAAAGGGGTGTTGTTGTTGTTGTTGATAAGTCTACATGTGGTGGTCTCTCTAGGTGTGGTGTGAGACTAACCTGCGCCGCTGTGCCAGTAAGTTCCACCGCTTCGTCTGCGAGTCATGTGACAAGGCCTTCCCGCTGCGCACCGCCCTGGACCTCCACAAGTCCCTGGTCCACCTGGAGGAGCCCAGCCCAGCCTGCAGCACCGCCGCTGGGGCAGACTCAGTGGCCGCGGCCCCGAAGATCTCCAAGCCCCAGGGCCACCAGGACCAGATGGAGGTCAGCCTCCAGAACGGAACGGAAACCCACCATGAAAAACCCACTGAGGAAGAGAAGGATGAAGGAGAAGAAGGCCGCGCTCCGGCTCAGTCCAGCTTCCTGGAGTCCCTGGGCCTCCTCCACGTGTCAAAGGTCAAGCATGTCCCGACAGAGGAGGAGATCCGCCAGGCGCACCTGGACAGCATCAAGGTGATCCACGTGGAGCCTCCCTCCTCCACCTTCCCCCAGGAGGCTGCCTCCACCTACGTGGGAGGAGGCCTGGGCTTAGGCCTGGGCCTGGGAGTGGGAGCGCTGGAGGCCCTGGGTGGCCTGGGCCTGGGCATCCCTCTACTGGAGGCTGGGGCTTCAGGCTCGGCCTCCTCTCTGCAGGGCCTGTCCCAGAGAGAGGCCCTGGGCCTGCTGTCCCTGCAGCCCTTCTCCTCCGGAGGCTTCCTGATGCAGCCTGACGGAGCGCACGCCGCCTCGGCAACGGGGGCGGGGCTCAGACCACCGCCGCACGGCAACCACCACATGGGGGCGGGGCTGATGGAGCTGGCCGACATCCAGCAGATCATCCGAGTGGCGGGCGCCGCGACCAATCAGATGGGACTGAACCTGCCGGCGCTGGCCAAAGGGCCGGGCTACTCCGCCTCCTCTCCGAGGTCAGAGGTCAGAAGGTCATGCCGACCCTGAAGCCCAAGCCCCTGGTGACCCCTCGCTCCAGCCTGACGGCCTCCACCCCTCCCCGCTGCAGAGCTCCCAGCAGGCTGGGGTTAAGTCGGCCCCCAGCCTGCCCCACCCACCCCCACCGCCGCCCGGCCACCTCTTCAAAGCACCCTCCTCCTCCTCCTCCTCCTCTTCCTCCTCCTCGTCTGGAAACGGAGGCGGGCAGACGAGAGGCGGAGTACGCGGGCGAACACGCCCACACGCCCTCGTCTGATTCGCCGTCCACCGACCTCCACATCAAACAGGAAGAGGGGTCCGGCCTTGGCGGGAAGAAAGCAGGAAGTAAAGGCGTGGGCGGGGCCAAGGCGTCGTGCCGTCGTTTTCTGTGACCAGGTGTTCTCCTTCTCAGGTGTGCTGCAGGCTCACATGCGCTTCCACCT
>JAPMUY010002834.1:0-24170 GCA_026901105.3 Galaxias olidus
TGATGCACATTAACATTAGATACTCTACCTGTAAACACCATGTATGCACACTCAAAATGGATTGTATGACTTGTAATATTCTACCATCTTACAGTCAGATGAAATCTTCTATGAGGCTGCGTACATCCCTTGTGCATAAGATGATTACCTAAGTAGATCTCTACCGAGACTTTCTTTTAGGGTAAATGTGCGTGTTGTGGACTTGATTGTGGTAATCCATGCTCAGTTTATCTGTACCATTAAAGAATGCCAATGCTGTGCAAGCTTCTATGTTGGCACAATCCTATGGTTTTAGTAGTATCTACAAGCAAGGGTTTATTTTGTGTCTCTGCAAGTGCAGGTTTTGGATATCTCTGGTTCCTTCAATTCAAGCTGCCCCCCTTCCAGGCAGGTTTCAATAGTAACCTATTTAAATTCTCTGAGTGGGTGGCATGACCTTTTTCCTCTACTTCTCTCGACTTGAATCCAATAAAGCTAGTCGAAGTAAACCAAACATTTTCAGCACTCTTTGACCTAAAACACTCTGAAAAAACATTGCTAGGGTCATATGAAGCCCCTAAAGAAGTGGAGGAGTGTAGCACCACTTTAACGTACCAAGGTGCTTTACCTAATCTAAGCCATGCAAATCTGCCTCTATTTATAATGGACATTCTAAAAAAGACAGGCTATGGGTTACCTTTCATTATGCAGAGGGCTTAATCAAGCCAAAAAGATTCTAGGTTGTGTTGGTCAAAAGGGGACTAAGTCCAAAGGACACTCTTTAAGATACCATATGCTAGGTGTCACATGAAGCCATGTGTGAGTAGGACCCGAACACAGGCCTCTTGATAAGTAGCTTATTTTAGTTAACCATAAACAAGAAAAGGCACAAATGCAACTCAACATTAAAGAACAACTGAAAAGACAAGGCTTAAATACAAAAACTAAAACACAGGAGAGCAAATCCACAAGTGAAACCAGGTGGAAGCAATGACACTGTAAAGGTAAAACTCATAATAATAACAATAATAATAATAATACATTTTACGGCACCTTTCAAGAAACTCAAGGTCACCTAAGTCCTAAGACACTCAAGGTCACCTAAGTCCTAAGACACTCAATGTCACCTAAGTCCTAAGACACTCAAGGACCCCTAAGTCCTAAGACACTCAAGGTCACACGTTATCATAATACTAAACAAGTACATGGACCCGGCACATGACCAGTGTGGAGTAGATGTGCATGACCACGCCCTGTGACAATAAGATAACTAGCTGGATAACTTACAGGATAACACATACGACAACACATGAGATACCTTATTAGATAACGTTCATGACAATGTATTGGAAAACTTATACGATGGATCAATTATGGAATAACATATGGGATAGCATATAGGATAACGTATTAGACAACTAATATTATATTTATTGGATAACTTCTTAGGAAGACAACCTAACCATTTTTCGTTGTCACTCCATGACTTGTTCTGTTGGGCCCCGTTTCATTGGCTGATTCTCTTTGGCCATCGAGCAGCTGGTGAATAGCTATAGGCCAGTACCCAGTCACTCCCTAACCAGGAGGTAGTTATGTGCAGCGGCGCTCCCTGGCAGCTACAGACACGTCCGTCCCTGCTATGGGAGCTCAGACGGGCCTTTGGTGGATAACCCCTCCAGCCTCAGGGGACAGCGGGGGCCCTACCAAAGGGCTTTCCACAGGATCTGCCGGTATTACTGGAGTTTTCCGGGGTGCCATCTCTGAACACACGGAAAGTCTTCAGAAGTTTGTTATGTTTGTGAGTCGGAGCTTACTTTTGTGTTTCTTATACAATGACAAGAAATAATTCTTTACAGACATCTCAAAATTCTTTCCTGGTTGGATTAGAGGGCTGTCGGCACAGGGCATCATGGGAGCCTCTGCAAACAGGAAGATTAGAGGGAAAATGTACCTGCAGGCTTACGGCGCTATCTGTTGATAGAGAAGACTGCACAGCCGTACAACTGCACACCAACCAGTCCAGACCGCCGTTTGCGTGTGATGACTTACCATATAAATTAAGCAATAGTTAACCATTTTCCGGCCTCTCCAAGAGCGTGAATAACTTCGGATCAAGAACGACCTTCAGTCAAAGTCATTAGACCCATACAAGCCACATCCTCTCGGTTTGAAATCGCCATGTGATAGTCGACATGTCCGTCTCGTAAGAGATAAAGTGGCAGAGATGGGCGTCTTCTTTGATAATGGCCTTGTCTTTGAGTGTCTGATGAACACAGAGTGAAGCCCTGAGAGCCAATCTCCCAGGCGGCCTTCTGCCTCCCACATGTGAGGGAACAGTGTGAAATGTTATCGCCAGGTTTAAATGAGTTTTGAAGAGGGAGCAGCGTTGTTAAAAAATACAGCTTTCTCTGTTCAGTAATCTTCTTTATTATTCCTTTGAACTGTTTTTCCCCCTCTTTTCCTTTAGCATCAAACTGCTCTGTCACAGACGCCTGGGGGCATTGTGGTTGAACTTATGAGGAACTGAGCAGAGGCGTATCAGATATGACCTTGAAAAGAATTGAAGATTACAATACAGCTCTGGACCTTTCCATCTTGCTGCCGTTTGGAATAGGTAGTTAAGTACAGTATTTGTAGAGTTGTTTTATTATACGGGACTCTTAAAACACATGTCACATGAACAGCTGAAAGGACAATCGCAAGAGTACCAAAACAATGATCAATCATCCAATCGCACACTCTTATCCAGAGGTTTATTTACATTTGGCAATGACAGGAAATCGTTCAAAGTTTATAACAGGTACAGAGACATCAACAAGTTTCACCTTCAGTGCAGAGTACACTCAGTGGGGAGAGTGTTGAGGACGAGGAGAGGGACAAAACGACGTGTACACTAAGCTCAAACACACCAGAATAGTCCCTACAGAGACACACTGAGACAGGGCAAAAAGGGTGGGCCGGGGTGGATAGGGGAACAGAGTTCTATTCAGATACAAAAGAACATGTACAAATCTAATGGCCTCCAGGCATGAGGCTCCTCCATGGACAGTTTCAATAACAAGCTACAGAGCAACTCCAGGGCTGTGCCTCTCAAAGGTGAGAGGGCTTGTGAGAGGACAAATCCGTCTGCATGGGGTTTGGCATTAAAACAACCGGGGCCTGAGAGCTGGGGATCGGGAATAAACATCTCATGCATAGAGTGCTGCGCCCAGAAGAGTTCATAACTGCTACAAACTCCTACATTATGTTCACCTTTTGTTTAAATCACAACATCATGAACACAAGCCCCTCCGATAGATTAACTCTCTGGCTTCCTCAAATTTTTCCTCACTCGCTCACGTACAAACAAGCTCGCTGACTCACTCATTAACAAACACATTGTCACTTACAGGTGACAAATGTAAAAATACATGATACTGTGTGCACAGCATTAAAACCAATACAATCCCACCTCTGTGTTATATTCATTGTACACCTGAATGCAGGTGTCCTCGTGGTAACAGGGTCATCTCCTTGACAAGGCCCTCGTCATAGCATCTATTTGGACAATTTCACGGCCGTGTTCTAGAACTCCACCAGGGTTACGTGAAATAAGAGGAGCGGTCATCATCTCTCGCTTTGACATTGTTAGCCAAAGACCAACCTCAGAGAGAATCTGCCATATTCCCTGACTGATGGCCGAATGCTGCTTTAACATCTCCTAGCTTGGTTTTCATGGGGGCCTCAGAGGATGTTTCATAGTGCCATGGATAGTAAACATGAAGCTTTTCTAATCCTACTATTTCTGCCTTGGTAGCTGAAGAAGAAATTCAAGGCGCTGTGCATTTCTGTAAAGGCAAAACAAAATACTGGAAAAATACTATCACATGTACTCTACAGCCAAATGGATTTTTTTTTATCTGGACAGAGATCACAAAACAGCCAAACCTGTTTGACTTAGAAAAAAATGAGATATTGTCTATATGTATTTACATGAACTCCAGTAAAATAGTTTTCCCTATGTACAGTACATGAAATCAGATTGAACTAAGTTGATTATGAAAAATAAAAACATGATTTATAGGTGTCATGACGACCTTGTATGTTTGTCGCCGTGTCTCTCAACTGCGTATTACTTTTGCTCTGCATCTTTTTTTATTTCATCAAGTCAAACATTCAAATAATTTTACATTTGAAATAACAATTATGATTACTACATAAATTATGTTTTTTCTGCCTGCAAGTTCATTTTTTCAAACATGTTGCCATTTATGCCAATCCCATGCCAGCTTCAAAATACATTCAGATTACATTCTGTCCACAGGATACTGTCTCAAAACACTGGAGATCCCACACAACGCAGATGAAAAGAAAATCCTCAATAGTAGTCTGTTGCATATGGAGAAAAATGGATTATGCTTTAATCTTGTTTACCCTGTAAGGTTCAATCACCCGTTAACTCGTAAGGTTTTTCTAGGCTCACTTACTCTATTGGCAACATTTCATTCTGCTGCCATGAATAATCCATGAAACTTCATGTATAGACAGGGTAAACTGCTGTTGTTGGAATACCAGATAGGGACTTTAGCTAGCTGAGACTTGCATGTATTTTCCCCCAAAACCTCACCACACTATGTGTTATATAGTCCTATTATTTAGGTTCCTAAATGTTTTTGTCTGGGTTTGGCAGTGATCTGTCAAAGAGCTAGCTGGGCTAGTAAGCTTGGCATTCTTTATCATATCGTTTTCTCCAACATAATACCATGTGACTGCAACAAAACTAACACCAGACTGCACTGAGGGTGGGGCAACGTTTGTTATCCAATGGGAGTGAATGTGTTCTGGGTGTGTTTGTGGTGTCAATGAAATGCTTGCGTGCGTCCATCTTGTTTTCAGAATGATATAAAAAGATAACGTTATCCTAGGAGCTGTAGCCAAGGCCAGAGAAGATGGCATACATGTAAACAACAAGAGAAGTCTGCTGAACATAAGAAAAACAATACAATCACTAATCAACAAGAGCCGTCCACAGAAGCCAACTTGAAAGAACATTATGGATATATCATGAGGGGCACCTCAAATCGCCCATTTCTCCTGTTCTGCTTTTGTCTGGATTGTTTCTATTTACACATGCCTCACACTATGATTACTTTTTTTGAACAAATACTGTATTTCGTTTTTGTTAGGTGTGTCAGGGGTTTGGTTTCATGGTGGGAGGCTCTGAATGTTCTTTTGGTGCCAAAGGAGACTCTCCCTTTACGCTTTGCTGTCTTCACACTTTGTGTGGAGGCTGTTGTCACTGTGCACTTTGATCTCGATCGTGTCCGACTTCAGCGGATCCTTTCCATTTTCTTCCTTCAGTGGTAACTTCCTGTGGTAACCAAAAACACAGTACATATTGGTGTATCTAAGAAGATTTATCCTGGACACTTAACAAAAAAGATGCTTGGTAGCTTGGTAGCTGTATTGTGTATGCTGAAATGTATTCAAGTAGACTGGAAAAATTGGTGTATATATATATATATATATATATATATATATATATATATATATATATATATATATATATAATGGAATTGAATAACATGAAATCATGGACTTGCTTTCAGGTTCAGTTTTCAGCTCACTTCTATGCACAATAAAACGTTAAAGCCTAAAGGAACAGCTGTTGATACATTTTAAAGCTAACCTAACCTAAACCTAAACCTTCTTAGGTGGATTGACAGAGATTTGTAGGTGTGCACTTACAGGTAGGCAGCTTTGCCCTCCTCCATCTCTTTGCTCTTGCCGCTGGTGGTGGTGTTCTTGCTGCACAGCTTGCGGCTGATGCACATGAGTAGGCCACACTGGCGCAGGAAGAAGCAGCTGACGTCAACCAGGACCAGAACCAGCAGCAGCCCACCCAGGCCCAGGCCCAGGAGAGGCCCTAGGCCCAGCCCACTGAACAGGGATTCTGCTAAGGCAGCAAAACACACACACACACACACACACACACACACACACACACACGGACACACAAGCAGACCAGACAAGAGAGGGAGACATGTTACTAAGCAAACTCACTTACATCGCATCTGGAGCGGGTAATTTCCGACTATGTTCAGTTTCATGTGTGACACATCGGGTCAAAGACAGTCTAACACACACAGGATCAGAGCTCAGCTTTGTTCAGTAGCTGTGTTGGTGTGGAGCACTGAACGATTCCCACACAGTGAAAGTCTAAGAGAGACGCTGAGGCGCTAGGCAGGGATTCTTAGATAAACCGCCGTGTTTCTTTACTGTTGCACTCAATGTACCAAACTAAGATTAAATCAATACCTTTTTCAATTGTCACAGGGCTTTTTACAGTATTTCATCACTGAAACACTTATGTGAATGTGTTCAGGCAATTTAAATATGTGATGCATGGACAGATTTAAACACTTTAAAGCTGCCATTTAATGTACTTTAAATAAAACTGAACACATCGACCCAAAAGCTATGTTCTAGAATCATCCAAAATACAGTGCAAAAAAACAAATGCCGTAGCCTTGCTTATTTTTTCCCATTGATTTGGTTAGATCTTCAACTAGAATCCATAGTTAAATAGCTTAACATAGACAAAACGGCTAAAATAAACAACAACTTATTTGAACACACAATAATTTTATTCTATAAAGAAAGTTAAGATATTACTAGCAATCCCAGCAACCAATCTTATGTGTTCAGTAACAGATTCGTTTCTCATAACACTTTAGACTGGCCGACCATTCAGTCTAGAACTAACACATAACACATTCAAGTTCTAAAAGTACATCCTAAAAGTAGCATGTTCCTGAAGGCCATAGGAAAAACATATTTTTTTAGAAGAGAACACATTTTGGAAAAGGTTTGAAATATTTTCCACACTGATCGACATAAACAGTTTTTTTTCTGTCGAGTCATCGGGAATTTCATGTCATTGTGGTATTACAAGGGTAAAATATTTTCTCCTGTTACACTATACCTCCAAATGGTTGGTTTTAAGCTCTATTTTGATATATCACCAACAGAATAGGGTAATTAAAAAAGAAACACAAAAAGTAGAACTATAAGATACATTTTGTGTCTCCAAAAAAGCCTGAAAAGTAGTCTTTTCATCCTGGAATTCATTCATGTCAACATGTTTAGGCCAATAATGCTAAGGAGATAACATTTTATTCAAGGGAGAAAATATCCTGTGATGGGGACTTCTTAATGTTAGATGATTATCTCAAACGTTCTGCTAACTCCATCATCCATCTTTTGACTGACTATTAGAGATTTTGAAAGGTCTGACCGTTTTGTAGTTACAGTATGATTGTAACCTTTCAATCTGGTGCCCATTTTAATATATAATGGAGAAAAACAACACATTCATGTGTTAAAGATTAGATGTTTTATATTAGGGGATGTGGTGGGAAAATAACACTAAGAGATACATACATACACCACTGTAAGCGTAACATTACCCTAGAAGAGTGGTCTGATAAATAACACTAAGAGATACATACATACACCACTGTATGCGTAACATTACCCTAGAAGAGTGGTCTGATAAATAATGAGGCTCGTGTAAGTTTCCTGTGAGCCCTCTCTGAAATAGTTCTTTATGGGAAATCCAAAGCCAAACAGATTACCCTTTTACCATGTCTGCACCTCATACAAGCTTACGACAGGAGGGTCTTCCAGAAAGGGCACAACTACAAGGAAATAAATAATGTAGTTTCAAGGAATGCAAGAGGTTATCCTACTGGTTGAAAATTTGACCATTTGTTCTTGTCTATATAAACTGTTAGCTGTACCATTGCAAGTTGGGAGTTGCGCTAGGTAGCTCCCCACACACGTTTAAATAAACCATTAGTTTAACTTAGGAAATTGTGTTTTTGGTTCAAAGTTCATCTTCCACCTTAAAATTTCCACCACAGGGAAAAAGCCTGGTATAGATTTTATGAGCTTGAACTTTACAATGTATGTGAGTGTAGCATTAGCTGTAGTTTGTCGGTGTTTCCTATACCTTCCATTGCAACATAAGGTTTAATCTCCATGGCACTGTGTAGAACCAAACATAGAGGCAACATTTTATAATCATAGGATAAGGTGAATCTGAAACAACATCTGCTTTCTTACTTACACAACCTAGATTTGCAATTTCAGTGGCAACCGGCTGCATATTTTTAATATTTCTACCAAACCAAAGCATTTTAAATGTGACAGAAACGTGTTGTAAGTGTCTCAGGCAAAGTAATGCTCAAATGATGATAGGGGAACAAAAGGGTGAGCTGGTCCTTGCTTTTGTAAAGCTCCATTTTTCAACTGCCTTTGTCAAAGCTTCCCAAATTAGTTTATTGTAATGTGGTTGTAAGCTTATTGTCAGCATACAACGTGTTTTTTCCATAATCTTAACTATAGCCATCCTAATGAAAACGACTTCAGAAACATAAGCATTGAATATGAAGATGGCATGGGCTCTAGTTACAAAACATACATTTCCTACTTATCATTAGACATAGCTTTCCTTCTTCAATCCAAAAAAACTCTCTTAATCAATCCAATTTCCCTGCTCTACTTAACCTTTTTAGTGGGCACCCCTGATTAGCCGTTGATATATGAGGCTATTAGCGGTATCATTCAGCTGCCTGCTAATGCAGCTCATCCAGCATGTCATTGAGTAGGAGTCATCTTGGGCTAACAATATCAACTCATTAGGCCTGAGTTGTGATCGACTCTCTTGTTTGGATCAGAGAGGTAGTGGCTCGATGCATGATGACTGAGCTGGACTCATTGATTAGGAAGTTAGCCGGTGCTAATGCGTTTGGAGATGAACATGGTCATTAGTAAAGATGTTGTCGTAAGGAGAGTGTGGCCAGATAGTCTGAGGTAATTTTTTTGAGAGAAGTAAACACCATCATTTGATACTTTCTAATCGAAGAGAAAGATTAAGACACTCTCGAAGTTCCCAAGGCTGAATCTAGTGTGATTCAAGCACACTTAGGATCCAAGTTAGCAGAAAAACAAAACTAGCAGACAGCAGGGATAGAGAATAATTAGATGCAAAACAAAATACTTAGCAAACAGAAACGGAGGACCGCAGGGTTAGAGGCAACGTGCCCACTCAACAAAACTTGCTGATTCAAAACTAGGAAGCTAACAGCAAACTTTGTGCTGCAATTACATAAAAATAATTTACTTGCTTCTGAATTATCATAGTTAGAAGTTCAGACCGAGAACAGGTATGTTGGAGTTTTAACAATGACGGGTAACAATCCTGGGCTGACAAGGCTTTAGAATTGTCCTTAATGCCCACATTTCAGGAGCCCAAATGGGCCATGTTGCCTTAAGCAGAGAATAATGTGGTGAACACTAACAGGGTATTTGGCCCAGTTTTATTTTAAAATCAATTCTGGGGCAACTGTATAACTACACTTTTATTGAAGTGGTACCTGAATGACAAAGACACTGAGTGAATGCTAACAATCATGGTGGTTTAATTTAGCCTTTACAACACTACTAGGAAAGTGAAAATGCAAACGGAAATGTCAAAGGTAGCCATTTATCTGTTCAACATTTAGAGTTGCATTGTTCTCTAAATAAATGGAAGCCAGTTGATAATGTTTTTTAAGCTCACGTGATCATTTGTGATCGAAACAGAAAAAAAGTACTGTATCAGGCTTGTTTACCAAATGCAAACCTATTGAGATGGGAACAAAATGTGACCGAGGGCTGTGTACATTTCTGATTATTTTCTATTTAAAATGTACAAGGAAACATATTATCATTATGGTCAGCGATAAAATCTACATTAGCTAGCAACATTTCCAGGAAGAGACAGATTCCAGCCTGCACTGAGTGCCTTTTCTGATCATTCAGATTGAGTTTGGATGAGTTGATCCGAACAGTTCACAAACAAAACATTTACCCTGATTTACCCTGAAGAGAGTTTATTTTTGTGGGAATTTGAAATAAATAGATACAAAAAACATGAACACAAAGTCAATGTGGGCTTCACTAACAAGTACAGAAAGGCAGAGTGACAACAGAGAGCATTTTCCAAGTAGCTCATCTTACAGAGTGTGCTTTCAGCTCATTCAGACTGCTCTCTGGCAGACACGTACAAAAAGAAAAACGAATGAAAGAAATGAACAAAGATAGATGACTGATTATCATGATTAGAAGGCCAGATGGACAGTGCTTTGAAGAGAAACAGAATGCAGGGTTGATCTTAAGGAGAGCTACACAAAGTAAACAGAAAGGAAGGCACAGGCAACGGAGCAATCTATTACAGGCTGGGGGGGGGTCCGTTCTAAGAACAATTTAGACTAAATTAAAAGTCTTCAAAACAGCATTTTGATGAGCATTTTGCAGCGGATGCCTAATGCATTGGACGAAATGGATGTGCTGTTGATTGTTAGGAGAGACTAAAAGGCACCATCTGTAGCTATGTGACATTTGTGTCACATTACTCTACATTGTAAAAAAATCCCTTAAAAAAAGGGTCAAATGACTGGCAGCAACGGCTGCCAAACAAAAACCATAAAATGAAAGCAAAATCTCCAAATACAAATAAAGGGCAAAAACAATCAATTCACAGAAATTACTATTAAAGGTTTCACCAAGATATACTGTTATTTTACAGATATTTCTGAAATTATTATGAACACCTTCAATAAAAAGACGGCACTAAACATTCAACAGGGAAACACTGTTATTTGACAGATATTTCCCAGATTACTACAACCAAACACCTTCCACAAAGTGACTGCACAAAAAGTTCAGCAGATAAAAAAACTGTTATTGTAAAGATATTTGCTAAATCACTTCGATCTAACACTTTCCATAAAGTGATGGCACTAAAAGTTCTACAAAGAAACACTGTAACTCATTGCCAAAACTTGGAATTTTCATCTCATGCCTTCATGCAGATAGCAATTAGAATACTCTTGCAACCAAACAGGTCCATGGTGCGCAAACAACAGTGAACTACTCCGAAGGATTCAATCTTTAAACCCATATGCAACACAAGAATATTACTTGCAATGTTATTTTTAATAGGCCACAATCACATTGAATAGGTAGATTATAGTTATTATCCCACCATGCCTTGCTGCAAATCCAGACCAAAGTTTAAATGTAAAAGCACACATAAATGTAGAGCTAAAGAAAGAAGAAGAAGAAAAAGAAAAACGTTACATTGTTAGTATGGACATAAACCTTCATATGAGAAGTAACATTTGTTTTACAGATATTTGTATGAAATTTAGGAAAACTGAAAAAAAAACTGTAGAATTGTTATAGTCATTTGTCTGCAAATTTTTTTTTAAATGTGTAATTTGTCATTATTGACATTATGACATAGGAAAGTTTGGTTGTGGATTTTGAGATAATATCCGTAATTTAACTGTGTTTTGTATGCAATTTCAAAACAGAGCAAACTACTGTGAAACAGTACATACAGGGTTCGAGTTATGTTGGAGCCAGTGGGAGCTGAGCTAAGGAGGGGTCTGAGCTCCCAAGCAAGGAGTAAAGTCATACATCTGTGGGGGTCACCAATACAGTGCACTGGTTAAGCTATTATTTATTTATCTCTGCCACTAACGTTAGAGACCCCCACAAAACTCAGATTATACCCTCGGACCCAATGTGTTTCACCGTGTATGTGTGAGTGTGTGAGAGAAATAGAGAGAGTAAGAGAAAGAGAGTGAGAGAAGGGAGGGAGAGAATACAGTTCAGCTGACTTGTTTTGCTCATGTTTTCTTTCCACGGTCTGAACAGCAGATACTGCAAAACACATTGGAGCATGCCTGCTGCTCTGCCCTTCTCGTCCACACTAGCTAACTGCTCCCCTTGATGGGAGACTTCAAAAAGCCGACAGCACCAGTATCAGTTCTGTTCTATAAACATTTCTTTGTAATGTGTCCCCAGTTGGGGGGGGGGGGGGGGGGGGGGTCGTGGTTGGTTTCAGGTATTACATATCACAAATAGGAATAACCAAGTTAAATAAAAGGCATATCCTTTCTACATTTGTGTTAAACGCCTGTTAACATGCTATCTGCTAGGCAATATGTAGACCCTTGGAACAATCTAAAAGGTATTCATTGTTGTTTGGGGATTCTTTTAAAGTCTATTTTAGTGTTTGCCGAATGACGAAGACTATATTTTTCGATGGAATGGATACAAATACAGATCTCTGAACAGTTCTACATGCTAGCCACTCACATAGATTAGAATTTCACAGCCAATCTCTCGCTGCGGCATTGCTGCAAAGTGTGTAACCTGACAAATTGGGTACTAGAGCTGAATACATCTTGCACCATACTTTTTGGAGTCTGGTCCAAGAGGCATGCCATTCACTGAGCAGATTCAAATATGCAACTTATAGTTTGGCTACCTTGCTTTTATGCAGCGAGATACTTATATTGTACATCGTCACAAGGCTCAACATTACCATATGTCAATGCTTCTTGTTTTTTGGGGGAGAATATTTGTTTTTGTTTTTGTTCCAATGCATCAAATACATGTATTTTTTTTTCTCAAATGTATTAGGAGTTATTTAGAAACATCTGAGAAAGAAATAGGCATTTAAAAAAACAATAACGTTTGGATTTGTAATAAAAACAAATTAGCTATATGATGGTGTTGGACTGTAGCATTAGTCCCACAAATACAAGACATACTTTCAGTACTAATATGATGACTAGTTTTTACATTTGTGACACTAAGCTTTGGATTGTATATGTGAGGTGAACCCTACCCTAGGCACTTTGAATAGAAGCCCATGAGATAAAGAGGTGTTTGTGCTGCAGGCCCACGTCTCCCCTTACACCACGCTTCACTAATGAGGCGGGACAGCCAGTGGAAGTAGCTGGCCTGAAGCTGGCTGTTCCCACACTGGGTTTCTGCTTGAAAAGCAGCTCACGCTGTAACAAGCCATTTAGCCAGTGCTGCAGAGATGGAGGCAAACACCATTTAAGTCTGGAGCAACAGGATGTGGAGCCTTCTCTCTCTGTCACTCAGCGTTGAATGGTGCAGAGATTACAGCGGGAGCAAGACAGAAGAGAATGGGAAAGGAAGGGAAATCATTTGTTTTCTACATTAAATGTGTGGGTGTGTTTGCTGGTGAGAGAGAGAGAGAGAGAGAGAGAGAGAGAGAGAGAGAGAGAGAGAGAGAGAGAGAGAGAGAGAGAGAGAGAGAGAGAGAGAGATCCACTTTTAAGGAGATATTCTGCATTTGCATGTGTGCGTGTGTGTGTGTGTGTGTGTGTGTGTGTGTGTGTGTGTGTGTGTGTGTGTGTGTGATCCCAAATGTCCTGGGGGTATGAAGCATCCTGTGCTCAAGTATTCTCATGCTCCGAAACATTAAATATGAGATGTATATCTCTGAGGGAGGGAGATATAAACAGCACCACCAACACACTCTCATATTCACCCAGAGGTATGGGGTTCAACAAGGCAAATGTTCAAAGGCTGAGTGAGGCTAAACACATTGCAAAGAAGTACAAAAGCATGCACATCCAAGCGATAAATGTTAGGTGCTGGACAGAAGGACATGTGGCCTGCACACTAAACAATGCTCCCATGAAAATGTATTACCATTGGTTGGGGGGGGGGGGGGGGGGGGGGGGTGCATAGTGTAGAAACAGGCCGGGGGGGGGGGGGGGGGGGGGGTATAGTGTACAGTGTAGGCTAAGAAAAGACCGTGGGGGTGTACAGCAGGAGCAGTTAGTGTTTTTGTTTTGAGTTGTTTGTCCTAAAATACACACTGAAAAAAAAAGGCAAACAAAGTAGCTATTGAGTTGTGTTATGTGTTCTGTGTAAAACACCACTAAGACAACACTACTCTGTGTCCGGTTGTTTGGACTGTTCGTGTATGTCTTTAGTGTAGGCTAGGGGGGAGGGGTGTTGTAGGCTAGGAAAATACGATGGCGTGATGCACACATTCGCAAGTTCTCAGTGTATGATGGGAACGCAGGCAAAAGAGGAAATGAATGTTATTATGTTACTAGGTAAAGACAAGGCTTGTGTCCCGACAACCAATACTGTGCAGTGTGTGTGCAAAGGGAACCAGTGAGGAAGAGGATGAGAGGAAGGAGAAGAAAGGAGGAGCCAGTGGAGGAAGAGGATGAGAGGAAGGAGGAGCCAGTGGAGGAAGGTCACTCCGGCTTGTCCCACGGGAAACAGCAGAACCAAGCAGAGGAGAGAGCCCCGGCGTGTGTTTGTACCTGTGATGTCGGGTTTCTGGGGCATGAAGAACTGGTAGAAGGTGGGCTCAGACAGGCCTTTGACGTTCCGGGCTGTGATCTCCACTTCGTAGCGGGTGTTCCATCGGAGCGACTGCAGCAAGGCAAAGTCCACAACGCCTGGGACCAGCTTGGTCATCCACTGCTCCTCCTTATCCTGAGCCCGGGAGAAAGAGAGGGGGGAAATGATAAAGTATGAGGCAAACAGACTAGTCATATTAAAGACAGTCAATCACACACACACGCGCTCTATATTAGCCCCCAAAAAGAGCCTGTGGACTTTCCCACTGAAAAATAAGATTCATATTTTCTTTTCACACCTGCTACTATTAACTTTTTGTTTTTGGACCGTGGTTTTGTGTAAATCAAACGTTCCAAGCCTGAAGCCTAAGGTTTGACAGCGTGCCAAATGGATATCCTACCCCTTTTTATCAAATGTCAAAGAAATCACAATGAATCGTGTGTAAAAAGCTTTTAGAAAACTGCTTTGCCATGGTCATGCCCTAAGGTGTAGAGTAAGTCAATTTCCAAACTAGCTTAATTCTTGGGTACCCTCCTAGTGAGTGTGTCTATGTTTGAGAGCCTGTGGGTGTTTGCATTTAGCATTTTCGGTGTTTATGTCATCTGTCCAAAAATGTCAATTAGTGTCTTGTTCTATGTTTGCATCCCACGTCGGCAAAACATGTGTGTGTGTGTGTGTGTGTGTATACAGGTGGATGCGTGTGTGTATGTCTTTAATTGTGTGTGTGTGTTTGTGTATTCGTGTGTATGTGTGTGTATGTCTTTAATCGTGTGTGTGTTTGTGTATTCGTGTGTATGTGTGTGTGTGTGTATATGTCTTTATTTGTGTATGTGTGTGTGTATGTCTTTATTCGTGTGTGGGTTTGTGTATTCATGTGTATGTGTGTGTGTGTGTGTGTATGTGTGTGTGTGTGTGTGTGTCTTTATTCGTGTGTGTGTTTGTGTATTAATGTACATGTGTGTGTGTGTGTGTGTGTGTGTGTGTGTTTGTGTCTTTATTCGTGTGTGTGTTTGTCTTTATTCGTGTGTGTGTTTGAGTATTGGTGTGTGTGTGTGTGTGTGTATGTCTTTATTCGTGTGTGTGTTTGAGTATTGGTGTGTGTGTGTGTGTGTGTGTGTGTGTGATGACACAAGACGTGGCAGTGGGATTCTCAAGGCGTGGAGGATCAGCTGTCCGTGGCTCCTTCAAAGGCCCTCCCAAGGAATGGCTGGCCTCTGATCCCCAGCCTCCTTTCATCTGCCTCAGCATTAGACCCCACGCCCGTCACTCCTTCCCCGTCTGCTCACACACTGCAGAGAGCCGTGGCTGACTGTAAGGCCCCATCAGAGGACAGGGGGCAGCCTCGAGGATGGCTTTGCTAAACTGCAGCTTTTGTACATTCCCATTGCACATACAAATTCTCAACACCTGCTTATCTCTACATTCAGGTATTCTGTCTTGATATTTGATGTATCTACACAGGCATGCGATAACTTATGGGAAAGTAAAAAAGTTGCGCATATTTTTTATTTTGTCACACACACACACACACTCTCACACACTGCTCTACAGAATCACACCACCGTCTAACACAACAATCTCCCTGAACAAATCAGACAGATTGGCTATGGCTCTCTCTCTCTCTCTCTCTCTCTCTCTCTCTCTCTCTCTGTGACACACACACACAAACATACAATCACACCATCATCTTACTGAACAAATCAATCAGACAGATTGGGCATGGCTGTGGCATTACACTGTGGAATATATTTTTCTATGATTCTGGTGAATTTTAAGGACTTTCATGGATGGATTATGATGACAGAAACAAGAATCCCCATCCGATTGAAAGTTCCAAATGGCATGATCTATTTGGCATCCCTTGTGATGAGATGTGAGAGGCAGAATGTGTAAGAAGTGCCAAAGTATTGCAAGAGAACAACCTCCCATTGCTGATGAAAACTCTCAGTGTGTAGGCCCAGCTACAGAGGCTATAGCCATACCAGAATAGAACACAACAAGCTGGCTCCAATACTACTACTGCTCCTACTCCTACTCCTACTACTACTACTACTACTACTAGTTCTCCTACAACTCCTACTACTATTATTCCTCCTACTTGAGAGATGTCTGCCAATAGCTAGAGCTCCTCACCGTTTTGTACTTGACGATGTACTCCACAATGGGCATGCCCCCATCGTCCTGTTTGACCAGGCCCAGCCGGTAGGCCTTCCCCACCCCTCTCTGGCCGTGCACCGCTGGGGGGCTGGGCTCTCCTGTGGAGATCAGGGAAAATGTCAGCAGAGGGTTCGTTATGCAGTAAACACAATCTCAAAGGTGCTGTGTGCCACCAGGTCTGAGACTATTACTGTACTGATGATGCTCCTGGGACTGCTCACACCAAAAAGAGTCCAGTCTTTTTTTCTTTTCTTTTTTTGCACATCAATTTGCAGATTTGTACATCCTTATTGAAATAAGGACACTTGATACATATAGTTCACGGCCGTGAAAAAGTTTCATAATGTTTTCAATTTGTTGTACACTGATTTGTCATTCCCAATGTTAAACTTTGTGCATTCCCCAGGGCAGCACCCAAACTACAGAACTCTCTCCCTCGTCTAATTTTCAATTCTAACTCACTATCAATCTTTCAATCCCGCCTTAAAACCTTTTCACTCCAGCCTACCCTTAATTATCTCTGTGTTTAATAACCTGTTATATCCTTCAACCGCTTCGGCTCTTTTTGCTCTACGATTTCACTTTTCTTTAACTTTGTTTAAACTGTTGTTGCTTTTTTTCTGTCCTCCCTCTTTTTGTGTCATTGTCTGTTCCCAAGTTTACTCTTAAACAACATGAAGCGTCTCTGGGTTTAAGAAAATATGTATATAGATAAAAGGAATTATTATTATTACTATGAAATATTGAGCTGTTAATACTAGATACAATGGGACAATCGTTAGAAAACGTATTCAGTGTATTATTCTGACCCTTTTTCCTAAAAGACCATTCCTAAAATAAGGAGTGTTTTTTCCAGAAATTTGTGAGGAGAGAGGACAGGGTGCTGAGGGAGAAGTGTACATACGGATAGGCAGCGTCTGGAAGCTCTCCGTGTTGCTGAATTCTCCCTGGCCCTTGCCGTTGACAGCGGACACGCGCAGCTCATACGTGGTGTTAGGCTCCAGCGTGCTCAGGACCACCGTCGCTGGAGATGGCGAAAGAACAGACGTGTTTTCTACTCGGACATACTAAACACCTTCTGCTAAGGGGGAGCACATGGAGATAGCATTGAAACGCAGTTTCAACACCACATACCAGAAGTGGTGCTCCTGCTAAAAGACAGTCTAAGCAGCCAGTTATGTAAGGGCTAGTCCTCACATAACACCGTCCTTATTGAAGTGAGTCATAGAAAGTGTCCAACATCAAGCACTTAAACGCAGGACATTGTTTAATCGTTCTTCAAAAATGTTAGTGCTGCTGATGCTGGTGGTTGCTTAGCAAGGGCAATGCACTGTTATAGTTGATCTACAAAAAAGTCTAATGGAGCAATTTGCAGAGTATTGTACTTATCTGAGATTAGAATATACTTTCGGATTAGCAAAAGCCTTTGAAAAAAGACAAACCCTTGAAAACTTTCCGCTCTTCTGTTTCCACTTGGTTATTGTGGAGATTAGTGTGTTGTGTAATTGAATTCAACGTCTCATCATACATACTAATGACCGGACCCTCACCGTAACTGGTTCACATCTGTCCTTAGAAAACACAAACATTCTACACAAACGCATTTCCATTAAAATCCAGCCCAACTGAGTTTCATTTTTGTATTCTTCTATCTTTAACTGTAGGTGCTCGCATGCATGTAATGAATGCATACATCTTACTCCCTCTTTCCAGTCGCCTGCGCCCTCCTGTTATTGGTGTCACTTTGTTCTCTGGGCCTAAGTGCTACCTGCTGTTTAGTATTCACTCGGCTCCCAGCCCATATTATAATTGACTCTAAAATGAGGGATACTGGCGATAAGCCCTTCAGGTTTGTCAGAGCTGCTTATCGTCTACTGTCCGTCCTCTGAGCTCTCTTTAGAGCACGCGCGCTCTCCTCCCAGAGCCTCGGAAAATCAATTTGGAATTGTGTAGCAGGAGATGAGAAGTGGAGACCCAGCCCTCTCCACTCCCTCCCGCTCCAAAGCTAGCCACGGCGCAGGAGAAGGAGGTAGGGAGACAGCGCCATGGAGCAGATGCTTTAAAGGATCACTAAGCAGATCAAGTGGCTAAGCTTGACTAGGAAAGGTCGATAGGGCCGGCTGAAGGGGGTTAACAGACAGCTGCACCAGGTGATCCTTAGCCTACTGCACACAGGACCCACTGATCTCACATTCAAGCAGGGCGGAGACTGGAGCAGACATATATACATTCATCTGACTGTCCACCAGGAGAAGAGCTGCCTGGTGACAACGGCCCACTGGACAACCACTCATGGGTGTTTTTGTTTTTTTGTTTTTTTTACTCATTTGTTTTTTTTTTCATCTTTAGATTCTGAGCAAAGCTGCATCATTTGGATAAAGTTTAACAAAATGCCACATGTCACAGAAATCTTTTTCAGTCTAAGCTAATTGTGTCAACCAAAACAACATTCTGTCTGGAGAATATTGCTTAAGCAGCCCTAATGGACAAAAAGCAAAAGCATGTCATTTCTTCATTTCATTAGAAAAACACAGCAAAACAAGCCTGTGACTCATGAATCATTCATCACTGTGTATTTTCCATAGAGAAAATGCCCTGCATTCTGAGAAGGTAAATCATGTATATTTCTCGCTGCCTGTGATACTGATGACGGCGGTTTCGTGTCTAGTGTTCTCTCACAGTCCTCACACTGCCACAATCTGCATATGTTCAAAACCCTCCTCTCTGCTGGGGTGACGGGGGACGTGTCAGGGGCACCAGACGATGTTCACCGGTGAGTCGCTGCTGTGAGGCATTGGGGGTTCTGTTTGGGTTCTGTGGATGTGTGGCTGGTAAAGGGACTTGGTAAAGCCCTTCAGTTTCAAAGCAGAGGACCTCCTCTTGTACTAGCCATGACTACACACTGCTGCAGCCAAACTCCATCATTCTGTAAGGATAGTGTTCGATCATTGACCAGGTTTTGGTATCAAAATATTTTTTTTACATCTGTTATCTTGTTTTCTCAACATTTCCTAAATAAAGGACCTTTATAGCTTAAGCACAACTCCTCAAAGTGTCCTTTTCTAAACTAACTATAGCTCTAACCTTGTCTCTCTCCAGGTCTGTTGCTCAAAAGCTCCTTTTCTTCTCCTCAGTCAGCGTGTGCTCCCTGAGTCATTCTGATTTTCACGATAGAGTTGCTTCAATGGCCAGTGATTTCCGTTAGCCTGATGAGCTAAGCGCTAGCCGCTAGCTGGGCTAGTGAAAAAGAAGGGGAGGAGACTCACTCTGCACTCCGTGGGACTGGGCGTCCCTCCACTGGGACGAGCCCACCTCCCTGTAGTGGACCAGGTAGTGACCGATGGGGACGCCTCCGTGGGAGTCGGGCTTCATGAAGGTGACGGTGGCCAGGCGCTGGGACACGGCCGACAGGCGCACCGCGTAGGGGTTAGAGGGCACGTCTGGGAACAACAGCACATTAACACAGCAAGGTCAGAGCCCACATCTACCGCAACAATCAAAGGGTTTTATAGCAACAGCAGGCACATGTAATAACCCACTGCCTTTTCCAGATACGGTTCAAATGGTCACGGCTATTGTATTTGTGATAGGTCAATTCAATTCTTCAAGGGAAGAAGTACTTTTCTTTAATCTAGTACAGCTACAGGGCGAGGGCAAAGGAAAGAATAGCCTTTCAGTCCAAGTGCTTCTCTCTTTTAGATAGAGATGGATTCATATATTCTTGCGCGGGCATTGCTGGGCAAACACACACACACACAAACACACACACACACACACACAAATTCTCACACACAAACACACACACAAACACACACACACACACACACACACACACAGAAATAACCACTTTAAAAGGTAATGTGACAGTGATTGTTACAAAGCTCAAATGATAGACCATCTTTAATGTCAGTCTCACCTTACAGTGAGCAGGGCGAACTGAAGGTGGAATGTACTGTACGTATCTGACAATGTACTCTGGTAAAGGTCCCTTTGCCAAGCAACAGGCTGTCTGTCAGCTGGCAGTGTGTGTCAGGGATGTTCAGGCTGCTTTAATGATCTGCTTTAAAAACACCTCCATTTCCGTGGGAGACGGACTGATGGGCTTTAGACGCCTCCACCTGGATTCCAATCATCATCCCGGTTGCATTAGACTGCTGCTGCTGCTGCTGCTGCTGCCTCAACCAATGGAACAGTCCACTGATTGCTGCAGAGTAAGTCAGCGCTCTGTTCAGTATTCCACTGTGGAATCTAAGAACTTCAATCTGCACTGAAGAGAATTAGACTGCGTCTCTGCACATTTGTCTGTTCCCATAAATGAGGGCTACTTTGCTAAATAGTAATGGCCGTGGTAAATCAGAACGCACTATCTGAGATTAGGTTAGGCTGTGTAGGGGTTGGGAGTGCCCGCAGAATTTATAACGGAGAGCAACAAATAAGAAGTCTGTTATCAACACTCGGAGATAGAAAGGTTCTACAGTAGAAAGAGGAGGCCAACACTCTCTTTTAGTGAACGCCTTAAACCACATGAACTTTAGTAGTGTCAACAATGTTGCTCTCTCAGGCGTGTGTTTGTGTGCGTGCGTGTGTGTGTGTTTGCGTGGTGTGTGTGTGTGTGTGTGTGTGTGTGCGTGCGTGCGTGCGTGCATGCGTGCGTGTGTGTGTGTGGGTGAGTAAACGCAGGCCTTACCTGCCTGAGCCAGTATGAACTCCTGGTAGCGTACTCCGATGTTGTTGCGGGCGGTGCAGTTGTAGCGGCCGAAGTCTCTGTCTGACACAGGGGTTACCTGGGAAACGGAGCCAGAGACGAGAGACAAATGACATTACATATTCTCACATAATCACTGCTGGTTCTCTGTTCAGGAGCACAATAGATTATTCAGCTGCCTCTTAGCCATGGCGAAAGTGCATGTTGAGTCTTAACAGACTTCCACTCTTAGACACACAAAGACGTTCCGGTCCATTCCTCTCTCCCTGGGTAACAGAGGCCTACTCTGATAGGGGTGTTTGTTTTGAGTGTGGGAGCTCGCCTCTAGCAGGGAGCGTCCCTCTGTGCTGTAGAGCCGGGTGTTGGCTGTGCCCTCAGCAGAAATGGTGAAGCGTTCCCTTCTCCACAGCATGGTGGCCGGCGGGTTGGAGCGGACCTCACAGCTGATGTTCACCGGGTTGCCCTCCCAGGAGTAGAAGATGGTGCGGTTGGTCTGGAACTTAGGCATGTCTGTGAAAAGCACACGGCCAACGGCTCATCACCATACCCGTCAAGCAAAAGCAGCATTATGTAAAAGACTAAGTAACAGTGTTGTTGAATTTGTTCAAAGTCAGCTTATTAAAGGTGAAGCTGTAGCTGGAGGATCAAAGTGGAGAAAAGGCTTGTTAGTGTTTATCCTTCAGAAAAAAAAAAAACTTTAATTAAAGCTGAGCAAGTAGAAGGAGTGTTAGGTGAACAAAAGACACAATTTGATGGGTCACTCTCAGCCTACCAAATAAGTCTATTCATAAACTGCTGCTCTTTTGCATAAACATTATTATCCCTTTTCTTCATATCCTTCAGATGTCCTTTGTTATGTCTTTAGCATGTGATGACTCAATGGACAGCACTGTTGATTACTTGAACGTGCTTTTATGCTAAGTAAAAGCGTTGGCGGAGATGAGTCATTGTGTTGGGTTGTGTTGGGTCAGCCTGTTCTCCATAGGCACAGTGCCACTCAGTGGGCTGGGGAGCGGCCCGCTCACAGTTCCTCTGCAGCACTAGAGGCAGGATGCGCGGCGGGCCGGTTCATGCTCTCTTGCAGGACTCCATTAAGGAGATTGATGGCTGGCTTTCCATCACGGACGAGGACATGCTTTTGCCTGCCTGCCACTGTAGTCACTTAATAAATGAGCTCATTAGTTCTAGGCTGCCGGCTGACTCCCCTGGAAGGGTGTCTTCTCTTGTACACTTTAAGGTTCTCCAAATGGATGGCAGGGTGGTAACAGAGCAGGTGTGTTTTATGTCTCCTTGACTCCCATAGGAACTTAAGGAGATTTCTGAGACAAAAGGACGAAGGATAGAGGTGGAGGAGGGTGGAAGGGGAACGTCCACTGTACGAGGATGTGTGTGTGTGTGTGTGTGTGTGTGTGTGGTGGCCTTGTAAGCCTGGAAACGTTGAGCACGGCTTTAGTTCAAGCAGACACTCTCAGTAGTGCCTGTCCCTTTCATAGTTATGGGATCACCTTTCTACTGGGGACGCTGTCTGGTCTGGTCAGTGAACACAAACCCAGAGCTAGCAGCAACAGGCTGCATCTGCTTGTTACCATAAAACTCATTCAGTGGACAAAAACACTTTAGATAAGAGCCAAACATTGAAGTTTGTTTACCTGTTGTGTTTAATTAACCAACATGAAAGAAGCGATGCAGTGGTGCTTTAATGAACTTGGGCAAGGAGAGGCTTCTTGAAAATTCCCAAAATGGCTTTGCTTTGTTGGAATCTCATTAAGCCATGGTACTTGAGAAACTAGTTAGTTAGTTGATGAGGAGAGGAGCTGTGCATGTGTCTGTGTGTCTGTGTGTGTGTGTGTGTGTGTGTGTGTGTGTGTGTAGCCGGAGATCCTCTCACTAATTAGCCTTTCCAGAGGCCATGCATGCCTGTTTTCATTCATCAAGTTTCCTCCAAAGGAAATCACAGGCCACAGCACTCTAGCATTAGCCCACTTCAGCACTTTGCTGGTGCACTTTGTGTGCCCCACTGAGCTACAGTGTCTAGGCATTTTTATGTGTATCCTTGATTAATTTGCATTTCAAATACCTACTATGTGTGTGAGACAGTGAGCTTCTACAGTATATACAGTAGAATGTGTGTGTGTGTGTGTGTGTGTGTGTGTGTGTGTGTGTGTGTGTGTGTGTGTGTGTGTGTGTCTGTGAGAGAGTGAGTTGCCACAATATAATGGGAGAGTGTGTTCCCTCACACTCGATGTCCAGGAACATGCTCTTCTGATGGCCCCCGATGCGGCTGAGGGCTTCACAGTCAAAGCGGCCCCAGTCCTCCAGCTTCACGCCACTGATAGTCAGCATGGACTTCCCATGGCGTCCTCGCACCTCCACACGCCCGTCCTGGCTCTGTGCACACACACACACACACACACACACACACACACACACACACACACACACACACACACACACACACACACACACACACACACGCACACACTATGATCAAATACTTTACACAAACCACTTTGTTAGCCAGTGTTCCACTGTAACAGTTAGCAGTGCAATTGTAATGGTTAAAGACACAGAGGGCTTGTCCACAGAGAACCCAGAACAAAGTGCTCCCTGTAACCCAAACTAAATGTGTGTGTGTGTGTGTGTGTGTGTGTGTGTGTGTGTGTATCTATGCGTTTGTGTGTGTGAGTGTGTGTAGCCCCCCACTCCATAGATCTGCCAGGTTAATCGATGCATGGCCAGCCTCCTTTAACATGGACTCTGTTAATACTCATTAAGTGTCTAATCCTCGGGAGTCCCCCTCTACCCCAGACTGGACTGGACTGAACCGTTATCACCATATACGTTTGCACTATGCACTATATCTGGGGGCAAACTGGGTCTGTTGATTCTACTCGCCACTTCCTGGCCTCTAGTCTATTTCAACCAGCAGCAGAGATGATGGGGGGCATTGTCTTTAGACTAAATGGAAAGATGGAAATGGAGATGATGGAGGAGGGCCGTGCTGATGATCCCTGCTCCTCCTCCTCCACGGCCGCCCTGGCTGACAGAGTGGCTGTCTAGGAAATGGCATCCCAAAGCCCAGCCTGTTTGATAT
>JAPMUY010002837.1:0-10000 GCA_026901105.3 Galaxias olidus
GGACTCTCACCAATCACAAGACAGAAGTGGAAAACAGAAGGTGAGTGAGTGACACAGTGAGTGAGTGAGTGAGTGAGTGACACAGTGAGTGAGTGACACAGTGAGTGAGTGAGTGAGTGAGTGAGTGAGTGAGTGAGTGACACAGTGAGTGAGCATTGCAGCAAGTGAGTGAGTGACAAAGTGAGTACTTGAGTGATCTGATTCATGATCAGTGAGTGATTTTGTGATTTCAGGAAACTAACTGAGTTAGACTCTCTAGCATTGAGTCAGTCAGTCAGTCAGTCAGCGGGCAGGTTAGAAAATGAGTGATTCTTTGAACAAGTGAATCACTTAAGTCAGGGGGAAAAAAGAAAGCAGAGACTGTCACACCAAATGACAGGGAAACATTGTTTAAAGTTAACAAAGTAAAGAGAAAGTGAGAGAGAGAGAGAGAGAGAGAGGGGGGGTGGGGAAGCTGGGCTTTGCTGAATAATGTTCCTATCAAGCAGAGATGGGTTACTTGATAGCTTAATAGCTTCCTGAGTCTACTGGCTCCGGGCATGGCTTTGGTCAGCCTGTCATCGCAGTGACACGGAGACAGATTCAAGCTATCTCTGATATGTCCACACACACACACACACACACACACACACACACACACACACACACACACACACACACCCAGGCACAGAGACAGTAGGACAGCTGATTAAACCCTGAGTAAACTCTGTGTTTGATGATAACCGGGTGTGTTGGCCCTGAAGTGACCCCACGTCACCACAGGCTGCCCCCCCCACCCCCCACCCCACCCCCCCACCACCCCCCACCACCACACCACCAGGAGGAGAATGACCTGTCAAATCTATCAAAAGACGTTTAGTGAAATAATTACACATCAGAAGTTACACACGCTGGCCTGACAGGAGATCCATGACCATTATACAATCTATACCATTTAATCCCTGTTCTAACCAGGATGGAGGCTGACAGCAGGTATGTGTGTGTGTGTGTGTGTGTGTGTGTGTGTGTGTGTGTGTGTGTGTGTGTGTGTGTGTGTGTGTGTGTGTGTGTGTGTGTGTAGGTGTGTGTGTGTGTGTGTGTGTGTGTGTGTCTCAAGGGAGGACAGTCTTGTGTTGGTTGTCTGTGATTAATCCTGGGTGTCAAAAAATGTGTTGCGTTTTAGGGCACGTGTCTGTGTGTGTGTGTGTGTGTGTGTGTGTGTGTGTGTGTGGCCTGTTGATGTTTGCGTGGTTTTTTTTAGAATAGAATAGAATAGAATAGAATGCCTTTATTGTCATTATACACAGGTACAATGAGATTAAGCAACCACCAAACAGTGCAGTACAGATTAAAACAGGAATGAGATAAGATAAAATAAAATAAATAAAAGTATAAAATAAGATAAGATAAGATGGGTATGTAGTCCCGATAAAAATATATCCACATGTCTATGTACATTGCAGTAAGAAAATATCTAAATCTATGTATGAAATTCACAGCTGAAAAATACGTCTATACAGGTATTGCACGGAATTAACAGGTATTGCACGGAATTAAATAAATATACCTATATGACTATTGCACAGGGGTTACAAATTTGAGTTCAGCAGGGTTATTGCCTGGGGAAGAAGCTGTTTTTAAATCTGTTTGTTCTGGTCTTGAGGCACCTGTAAGCCTCTCCCGGAGGGCAGCAGGGCAAACAGACCAGAGCTAGGGTGAGAGCTGTCCTTTTGGATATTTTTGGCTCTGCAGAGGCAGCAGGAGGTGGCAGATGTCCGTTAGGAAGGGAGAGAGCAGCCGATGGTCTTTTGTGCTGTCTTTATGACTCTCTGTATCCTCCCCTTGTCTGCTACAGAGCAGCTGCCATACCACACTGTGATGCAGTATGTCAGCAGGCTCTCGATTGATGAACGGTAGAAGGTCAGCAGTAAGGTGGAATTCAGCTTGTGCTTCCTGAGGATTCTCAGGAAGTGTAGCCGCTGCTGAGCCTTCTTGATGATGGCGGTGACGTTCTCTGTCCAGGAGATGGTGGCCGAGATAGTCACGCCCAGAAACTTGATGGTGCGAACACGCTCCACACTCTCGCCGTTGATGTAGAGGGGGCTGGGTCCG
This sequence comes from Galaxias olidus, assembly GCA_026901105.3. Classification (NCBI taxonomy): domain Eukaryota; kingdom Metazoa; phylum Chordata; class Actinopteri; order Galaxiiformes; family Galaxiidae; genus Galaxias; species Galaxias olidus. The sequence goes on from JAPMUY010002837.1 coordinate 2,092, forward strand.
TGCGGTGCCTCCTGAAGTCAATGATGATCTCCTTGGTTTTCTTGGTGTTTAGAACAAGATTGTTCTCAGAGCACCAAGCAACCAGCTTCAGGACCTCCTCTCTGTAGGCCGCCTCATCAGCCCTGGAGATGAGACCGACCACCGTGGTATCGTCCGCAAACTTGACGAAGAGGTTGTCCTTGTGGGCCGGCCTGCAGTCTTGGGTGTAGAGGCAGTACAGGAGGGGGCTCAGCACGCACCCCTGTGGGGAGCCGATGCTCAGCGTGCGGGTTGAGGAGAGGTGGGGGCCAAGTCTCACAGTCTGGGGTCGGGACGTTAGGAAGTCCTTTATCCAGGCACATGTGAGAGGGGGAGGCCAATGGTGTCCAGTTTGTAGCATAACCTGTCCGGTATTATTGTATTGAAGGCTGAACTGTAATCCACAAAGAGCATCCGGACGTATCTCTGCTGCTGCTCCAGGTGTTCCAGCGCAGAGTGAAGAGCCATGGCTACGGCGTCCTCGGTGGATCTGTTAGCACGGTATGCAAACTGGTGGGAGTCAAAGTCTGGGGGGAGATGGTCCTTGATGTGCTGCAGAACGAGTCTCTCAAAGCACTTCATAATCACCGGGGTGAGTGCCACTGGTCGGTAATCATTCAGGCTGGTGATGGGAGACTTCTTCGGCACCGGGATTATTGTGGATGATTTGAGGCAGGGTGGGATGATTGCCTGGGCCAGAGAGAGGTTGAAGATCCTGGTAAAGGTGGGGGCGAGCTGGTGAGCGCATGCTCTGAGCACCCTACCTGGAACCCCGTCTGGGCCGGTAGCCTTCTTTGTGTTGACTGTCCGGAGCACCCGCCTGACGTCGTGCTCCTGAACAGTGAGTGGGGTGGTGCGGGGCGGGGGAGGGGAGGTGGATGTGGTGATGCGGGGGCAGGGTGGTGGAGGGGTATTGTGGGAGCAGGGTGGGGGAGGGGGAGTGGCTGGAGCAGATGCGTGCTGCTGAGATGTTTCAAAGCGGGCAAAGAAGCCGTTTAGCTCCTCTGCCAGAGCAGCACTTTGAGCCCCCGTTGACGCCTCGCCTCCTCTGAAGTTGGTGATGTCCTGGATGCCCTGCCACACCTCTCGAATGTTTCTGCTGGACAGATGGGACTCTATGTGCCTCCTGTGGTCTGCCTTAGCTGTTTTTGTACCTCTCCTCAGGTCAGCTCGAGCAGCACTGTAGAGTGCTCTGTCTCCTGACCTGAAGGCAGCATCACGGGCCCTGAGGAGTGCACGGACCTGGGGGGTCATCCAGGGTTTCTGGTTGGGGAAAACCCTGATGGTTTTGTCCATGGTCACATTCCCGATACAAAACTTAATATAGTCTAGTACCGTTCCTGTGAGTGTCCCCAGGTCCTGTTGTTCAAATATGTCCCAGTCTGTCTGTTGAAAACAGTCTTTGAGTTTGTCGAGTGCATCTTCAGGCCAGGCTGTGATGGTTTTTGAAGTGGGCTTGGCCCTACGTTTGAGGGGGGTGTAGGCTGGGGGGAGCAGGAGGGAAAGATGGTCTGATTGTCCAAGGTGGGGGAGGGGTACAGCCCTGTATGCATGCTTGATGTTAGTGTAAACATGGTCCAGGGTGTTCTCCCCCCTTGTAGCACACTTGACATGCTGGTAGAACTTTGGGAGTACAGTCTTTAGATTGGCCTTATTAAAGTCCCCTGCAATGATGTGGACACCGTTGGGATGAGCCCGCTGTTGTTCATTTACAGTTTTGAGCAGGAGAGAGAGCGCCGTGTTTACACTGGCGTCGGGTGGAATATACGTGGCTGTGATGATCACGACACTCAGCTCCCTCGGCAGAAAAAAAGGCCGGCATCTTACGGACATGTACTCCAAGTCCGGGCAACAGTGTTGGTCTATTATTGTCCCGTTGTTACACCAGTTGTCGTGCACATAAATACAGACTCCCCCTCCTCTGCTCTTACCGGACTCCTCGGTCCTGTCCCAACGCAATAGGGTCCGGTCTGCTAGCTGTACGCTAGCATCGGGAATGTCCGGGTGAAGCCAGGTTTCGGTGATAATCAGCACACAGCACTCACGAACATAGCGATTTGCGGCGAGTAATAGTCTCAGCTCGTCCGTTTTATGCACCAGGGATCTGGCATTGGAGAGGTACAGGCTCGGGAGAGGTGGCTTGTGTGGTTGTTCTCTTAGCCGTAGCATAGCGCCGGACCTGCGCCCCCGCTTCTGCTTCCTCTCTCTCCTCCGCCTGCGCCGCCTCCCAGACCCGACGACAATCCACGGAGAGCCCGGCGATCTCGCAATGTCGTCAGGGATGTTGTACGTGTGGTGAAAGTCACCCGAAACAGATAAATGGTGATTATTTCCGATATTCAAAAGCATCTGTCGGGTGTACTGGACGTTCGCATTGCCCATAGTGTACAAAAAAAAGAAAAAAGATAGAAAGGAAGGAGAAAAGAGCACTTTGGTGAAGAGCCGTAAGCCGCAGCGTCCTTGCGCGCCGCCATTTTGTTCCGCCATTTTTTTTGTGTTTGTTTGTTTTATTGGCATGTGCATTAGTGTGTGTGTGTGTGTGTGTGTGTGTGTGTGTGTGTGTGTGTGTTTGCATGCCTATGGAATGCCTTTAAAGATAATCACATCATTGATATAAACGTTAGTATAATATTTAATAACCGCCACGATGGACGGTTAACAAGAAGTGTCAGCCGTCCTCATCGAGCACCCTGTGGCATTGTACACAGTGAGTCCCCTGGACTGTCCCTATCAAACAAACTCTGTTCCTCAACGGGGACCCAGGAGGGAGGACCAACAAAAAAACTGAAATCCTTCTTTAGCCGTTTGAAGTTTCCACACCTGCTGGTGTGTGAAATTCATCAGTTGCCCCCCCCCTCTCTCTCTCTCAGAAACGTCCCCACTTCAAAGCACCCTGTCTGGACTGTCTCCAGGTCTCTTCTTTGAGGAAGGGAGGAGGTACGTTAGGTAGCTAGCTGGTCATCCTATGATCACAAGTACCTTAGAGAGTGGGGAGGTCAGTTAGCCAGCTAGCCAGTCGTCAAATAATCAGATACTTTAGAGAGTAGGGAGGTCAGTTAGCCAGCTAGCCAGTCGTCAAATAATCAGATACTTTAGAGAGTAGGGAGGTCAGTTAGCCAGCTAGCCAGTCATCAAATAATCAGATACTTTAGAGAGTAGGGAGGTTAGTTAGCCAGCTAGCCAGTCGTCAAATAATCAGATACTTTAGAGAGTAGGGAGGTCAGTTAGCCCGCTAGCCAGTCGTCAAATAATCAGATACTTTAGAGAGTAGGGAGGTCAGTTAGCCCGCTAGCCAGTCGTCAAATAATCAGATACTTTAGAGAGTAGGGAGGTCAGTTAGCCAGCTAGCCAGTCGTCAAATAATCAGATACTTTAGAGAGTAGGGAGGTCAGTTAGCCCGCTAGCCAGTCGTCAAATAATCAGATACTTTAGAGAGTAGGTAGGTCAGTTAGACCGCTAGCCAGTTGTCTTACGATCACAGACCCCCTGGGATCTGAGATTCCTGCTTTTGTGAGTGAGGGGACAAGAGAGTCACTGTGACCTTCAGTATGATGGTGAAGAGCTTGAGAGGAAGAGATAGAGAGAGAGGGAGAGGCAGAGGGAGAGACAGGGAGAGAGAGGGAGAGGCAGAGGGAGAGAGGGAGAGGCAGAGGGAGAGAGAGGGAGAGGCAGAGGGAGAGACAGAGGGAGAGACAGAGGGAGAGACAGAGGGAGAGGCAGAGGGAGAGGCAGAGGGAGAGAGAGGTAGAGGCAGAGGGAGAGAGAGGGAGAGAGAGGGAGAGGCAGAGGGAGAGGCAGAGGGAGAGACAGAGGGAGAGAGAGGGAGAGGCAGAGGTAGAGACAGACGGAGAGGCAGAGGGAGAGAGAGGGAGAGAGAGGGAGAGGCAGAGGGAGAGAGGGGCACAGACAGAGGGAGAGGCAGATGGAGAGGGAGCACATGGACAGAAATAAAATATTAAATGAGAGATATACCAAGGTTTGAAACCAGTTTGGTTTTTATTGTTTTTACAATAGAAATAAAGTCCAAAATCTAATGGTAACTTTTGGCAACCACTGTGTTAAAAGCCTATTTAGAGAATTAGCTCAGGCATATATGAGAGAGAGAGAGAGTGAGAGAGAGAGAGAGAGAGAGAGAGAGAGAGAGAGCGAGAGCGAGAGAGGGTCAGAGGTGTATAGAAGGTCTTGTCTCAAGGGAAGGTCTTGTCTCAAGGGATTATTCACACTGAGGAAAACGTTGAGACAATGGGCAGATGAGCATTCTAGAACCAACCAGACGGAAAGGGAGTTGTGGAAAAGACACACACACACACACACACACACACACACACACACACACACACACACAAGCTTCTGGCTGATGAATGAGGAGGAGTCTGGCACACGCTCAGTCACGGTTTCATCAGAAAGCCTTTACGCTAAACGCTAGCAGGTCCGTGTGACTCACGGTGGGAACGCTTCTCAATATCTCCTGCTCTATATCTGTATTTAGAGGATGAGGAGGATGATGAGGAGGATGATTTTCAGTGGTTTGTTTATTGCAGCTTCTGGTGGGGGGTGGGGTGGGGGAGTGCAGTGTGTGGTAGAGGGAATGTGGCGCGCAGCCCACAACCAAATGAGGATAAGACGTTCTCCTCTTCCTCCTCCTGCTCCTTCCCTTCTTTTTCCTTCTACCGCTCATCCTCCTGTTCCTCCTCCTCCTCTTCCTCCTCCTCCTCGTGCTGCCCTTCTTCCTCCTCCTCCTCTTCCTCCTCCTACTTCAGGCGTGGCAAAGCGGCCATCTTGATGTTGTGGTGATTGGTCTCCTGTGTGCGAGTCTCTCCTCCAACTGTTGGTGTGCCTCAAGGCTTGTTCTGTCTCTCTCTGCGTTTCCTGCTTTGTTCATGCACCTGCTTGTGTGTGTGTGTGTGTGTGTGTGTGTGTGTGTGTGTGTGTGTGTGTGTGTGTGTGTGTGTGTGTGTGTTTGTATCTATTCTGGTTCATGCATCTGTGTATGTGTGTGCATTTTTCTCTTGTTATTTACCTGTATGTGTGTGTGTGTGTGTGTGTGTGTGTGTGTGTGTGAGAGAGAGAGTGAGAGAGCTCGTGAGTGAGTGAGAGCTATATAGAGAGAGAGAGAGAGAGAGAGAGAGAGAGAGAGAGAGAGAGAGAGAGGTAGAAAGAGACAAAGGTAGAGGTAGAGAGAGAGAAAGGTAGAGAGAGAGAAAGGTAGAGAGAGAGAAAGTAGAGAGAGAGTGTAGAGTGTGTGTGTGTGTGTGTGTGTGTGTGTGTGTGTGTGTGTGTGTGTGTGTGTGTGTGTGTGTGTGTGTGTGTGTGTGTGTGTGTGTGTGTGTGTGTGTGTGTGTGTGTGTGTGTGTGTGACAGGAACTGAACAGCCAGAGGAACACGCTCAGTGCGAGGGTTAAGCCCATAAAGTCTGTTTCTATGAATAATTGAACACAAAGCTCTTTATTGTTCACAAAAACAAGAACAAGCTGGAGAACAACAGGCAAAGAGGTGTGTGTATGTGTGTGTGTGTGTGTGTGTGTGTGTGTGTGTGTGTGTGTGTGTGTGTGTGTGTGTGTGTGTGTGTGTGTGTGTGTGTGTACCATGTTGTACAAGGTGAACAAATGGCCTCTTGGAACTGTGTATTAAACAATGACAGCACACACGAACACACACTTACACACACACACACACACACACACACACACACACACACACACACACACACACACACACACACACACACACACACACACACACACACAGCACACGCACACAAACACACACACACACACACACACACACACACACACACACACACACACACACACACACACAGACATGGTGTTTTGTCACACAGTAGACGTCCTGCGTCAGTGAAGTTCTGTGTGCTCCTCTCTCCCTCAGTGCTGGTGGTGGTGAACAGCTCACATCCATACAGGAGTGGGGGCCATTTTGGACCTTTTTTTATGATCCAGCTTGTTTATTGAAAATATCTCTCCATCTCTGACAGCACAACGTCTCCTCAACCAAACACTATTTAAGATTCAGATTATGTCTGGTTGTGACATTGGACATTAGCATTTGATTTCAGCAGCCTGCTTAAAAACCACACACACACACACACACACACACACACACACACAGGCACGGAGGCCTGGCCGTGAAGGTGAAGGCGTAGCGGGCCAGGCTCAGGTGTCTCACACTCAGACAGCCCTTGGTGCTCCAAGGCTGAGAGGCTGTGTGTAAGTTACTCTGGGACTCACCCTGCATTTGGCTTCACCCTGAACACTGGGGCCTTGAACACACACACACACACACACACACACACACACACACACACACACACACACTCAAACACACACATTCACAGACACTCAGACACACACACACACATTCACAGACTCTCACACACACACAGAGACACACAGACACACACTGTGGCATTTAAAGTGGTGTGAATCACTCAAACACACACACACACAGACATGCAGACAATGGAACAGAAACCGACTCACCATTGAAAAACACACAGACACACACGCACACACACATGCACACACACGGTCACACAGAAAGTCATACCTGAGTGTGAAAGCAAATTAGCTGTAATTATTATTTCACTGAGTGTGTGTGTGTGTGTGTGTGTGTGTGTGTGTGTGTGTGTGTGTGTGTGTGTGTGTGTGTGTGTGTGTGTGTGTATGTGTGTGTGCGTGCGTGTCTGCGAGGCGGATGCTTCAGCCAAGCCCTAATTGGAGGATCTTCGTCGGGGGACAGGTGAGATGTTAGGAGCTAATTTGATTTGTGTTTATAGCTCACAGTGCCTCTAAACACAATGGCTTGACAGAACTGATGCAATTAAATGAAACACGAGTCTATCCCTGTTTGTTTATTTAGGCCTGTGTGTGTTTGGACGTGCGTGTGCGCGTGTGCACGTGTGCGCGCGTGCGTGGCGGTGCTCGTGCGCCTCTGACTGTGTCCATGGATTTAGGGCTTTTATAGATTTGCTAAAAAAGTTTTGCCTGTGTGCACAAATTAGTGCGTGTGTGTGTGTGCTATGAGGTTACGCTGTTCTCTCAAAGTTGACGTACAGTGAGAGGAAGTAAACACAGCCTGCCCCCCCCCCCCATCTTAATTGATTTGCTTGTGTTTGTTGATTGAGGGGAGAGATGGAGCGAGAGAATGTGAGCGCTGCCATTATGACAAACAGCCGACGTAATTACCTTGGCTCTCATCTCCACAGAAAAGCCCCCTGGAGAGAGAGGGGGAGAGAGAGGAGGGGGTGAGAGGGGGGGAGAGAGGGGGAGAGAGAGAGGGGGGGGGGAGAGGGGGGGGGAGGGGGGAGAGAGGGGGAGAGAGAGGGGGGGTAAAGAGAGAGGGATAGTGAGAGAGAGAGCGAGAGAGGGGGGGTTGAGAGAGAGGAATAGAGAAGGGGGAGAGGGAGAGAGAGAGGGGGAGAAAGAGGAAGAGGGTGGAGGAGAGAGAGGGGGGAGTGGAGGAGAGGAGATTGAAAAGAGGATGGAAGAAAGAAGGAAACAATCGAGAGAGAATGGGGGGAGGAGAGAGAGAGAGAGAAGGATACTTTTCTTGTATAAAAAACGACTTGAACAACAGTCATAAATAATCTCTAATGAGATCGTTAAGGTGCTGATGACTAGTTGTCTGTCTCTCTCTCTCTTAATATTTCTATCTCTTTGTCTCTGTCTCTTTCTCTCTGTCACACACACACACACACACACCACAAACAGGGAGAATACCCTGTGGCTAAACTCAAACTACACTGGATGACGTGACCTCAGGATTAAGATAAGTGAGTGAAGGTCGAAGGTCGAAGGCCGAAGGTGACTCCGTGTCCAGATCTCTGATTGACAGTGCTGTCACTGATTTCAATCCCCGCGGTCTCGTCAGA
>JAPMUY010002837.1:15000-17500 GCA_026901105.3 Galaxias olidus
AGGAATCGACAGAAGGGGCGAATCTGATAAGAGAGGGAAGGCTGTTCCATAATTTAGTGGCTGTGACAGCAAATGCACAGTCACCCCTGAGCTTTAGTTTGGAGTGTGGGATGGCCAGTAGTCCTAATTCAGAAGACCTAAGAGGCCTGGGGGTAGTGTATGGTCTCAGTAGATCTGTGATGTAGGAGGGGGCAAGTCGGTTCAATGCTTTGTAAACAAATAGCAGGATCGTGAAATCAATTCTAAAGCGAACTGGAAGCCAGCGAAGAGAGGCCAAGGTAGGGGAAACATGGTCATTATGGTAATAAAGTTAATGGAGTTAGGGGGGCCAAAGAGAACAATGTCCGATTTGTTTTCGTTTAACTGGAGGAAATTGTGAGCCACACAGCATTTAAGGTCCTCAAGGCATTCTATAAGAGAATTTAAATTGGACTGAAAGTTGGGTTTTAGAGGAAGGTGGAGCTGAGTGTCATCAGCGTAAAAGTGATGGGAGATGTTGTGTTTTTGGATTATTTTACTCAGAGGCAGCATATGAATGGAGAAGAGGACAGGGGCCAGAATGGAACCTTGTGGAACTCCACAGAGTAGGTTGGTGGGGGGGGGGGGGGGGGATTGCTTATGTTGACTGAGAAAGTTCTGTTTTGAAGATAGGAGCTAAACCAGTCCAGGGCAGTGCCTTTTATGCCAAGCCCATGCTCAAGGAGGTCAATAAGAAAAGTATGATCCACTGTGTCAAAAGCAGCAATGAGGTCAAGAAGTTCTAAAATGGCACAATCTCCAGAGTCGACAGTGAGGAGCGGGTCATTATACACTTTCAATAATGCAGACTTCGTGCTGCGCGCCCCCCTAAAACCTGACTGGAATTTATCTAGAATATGATGTTGTTTTGAACTGGGTCTGTGGTTGCTAAGCGCTGTGCAATCCAGGTTTGTTTGTTTTAATAGAGGCTGGACCACGGTGTGTTTGGAACAGGATGGGACGGAGCCGGAGGCCAGAGAGCTATTTACAATGGCAAGAATGCTGGGACCAATTGTGTCAAAGGTCTCCTTTATAAGGCTTTATCAGACCCAATATTGGTCGTATTATGATTATGATGACAAGGGTGATCTGGTTAGACCTGGCTGGTATACAGTATAATTATTAATATGAAATAGTAATAATAATATGAACCATGTCTTTCATTGCTGCTGATGCTGTTGGTACAGGAAGTTAAAATGTATCCGGTCCTCCCCCTGCAGAGCATGATGCAAGTCCACTGAGAATATGTGCAAGACTTGTGTATGTGTGTCTGTGTCTGTGTCTGTGTCTGTGTGTGTGTGTGTGTGTGTGTGTGTGTGTGTGTGTGTGTGTGTGTGTGTGTGTGTGTGTGTGTGTGTGTGTGTGTGTGTGTGTGTGTGTGTGTGTGTGTGTGTGTGTGTGTGTGTGTGTGTGTGCTGTGTGAGCTAAATGCACTGACACACACACACGCACACACACACACGCACACACACACACACACACACACAATGATCGTAACGCTCTTCAGAAGCCACGGTTCCAAACTGTCATCCGGAATGCCGATGCCATGGGAACACACACACACCTGGGGAACGGCTGCACACACACACACACACACACACACACACACACTCCCAAGTCCAGGTTTTTAATTCCTGTCTTTTCTCTCGTTCCCTCTCCCACCTCCCTCCTCCGTTCCTCCTCCTCTCCCTCTCCCTCTTCCTCTCTCTCCTAACTCTCTCTCCCCTCTCCTTCTCGTTTCTCTCGTAGTTTCTTTGCTCCCCCTCCTCATATTACTCTCTCTCTCTCACCCCCTCTCCTCTCATACCCTCCCCCTCCCCTCTCCTCTCCTCCCCTCCCCTCCCCCCCCCCCCTCCCATACCCTCCTTTCCTCTCCTCTCCTCTCCTCTCCTCTCATACCCTCCCCTCCCTCTCTCCTCTCCTCTTCCCTCCCCTCCCCCCCCCTCCTCCCCCCCCTCTCTCCTCTCTCTCCCCCTCTACACCCTACCCTCCCCTCTCTCTCTCCTTTCCTCCCCTCTCTCTCTCCTTTTCCTCCCTCTCCTCTCCTCCCCTCCCTCTCCTCCTCCCCTCTCCTCCCTCTCCCTCTCTCCTCCTCTCCTCTCCTCTCTCCTCCTCTCCTCTCTCTCTCCTCTACTCTCATACCCTCCCCTCTCCTCTCCTCTCCTCTTCCGTCCCCTCCTCCCCACCCGTCTCCTCTCCTCTCATATCCTCTCCTCTCCTCTCCTCTCCTCTCCTCTCCTCTACTCTCATACCCTCTCCTCCTCTCCTCTTCCCTCCCCCCCTCTCCTCTCTCTCTCATTTCCTCTCCTCTCACACCCTCCCCTCTCCCCCCTCTGCAATCACCACTATTATCAGCTCCCTCCGTCTGGATGGGCTGTCCAATCACAGGAGCCCACTGCAGAGTGGTGTGAATGTCAAGCACCTCTCCGTCTGTCTGAGCGTTCGGCTCTCATTTGGTCTCTCTCTCTCTCTCTCCCTCTCT
>JAPMUY010002837.1:22500-23571 GCA_026901105.3 Galaxias olidus
TTGCCTCATACACTCTTTGTCGCTGTAATTGGCAAAGTGGGGAAAAAAACGGACGTGATTATGTCGTTTATAATATTGAATTGAGAATCAGAATACTTTTTTATTCAGAAACCTGCTGCCTGAAGTCAAGAGCACTGGAACAACATTTTCTTTGACATATAAAAATCCATCCATCCATCCATTAGCTTTACCGCTTATCCTGTACAGGGTCACGGGGGGGGGGGGGGCTGGAGCCTATCCCAGCGGACACAGGGCGAGAGGCGGGGTACACCCTGGACAGGCTGGACAAATTTGGAGAGCGACACATTTCTTCTGTGACTGTATTCCATCCTCGGCAGATATAGCCCGTATCGCCGATCTCCCTGAAGTGAGACGGTGAGAACGACCTGAAACAAAACGTAAAACGTGAGTCGGAACAACGGCCCGACGGCAGTCCGTGGTGTTTACGTGGAAAAACACGTCACGGGCGAAATGAACTGTGTCGTGTTTCGGATCGTCTCACTTCTCCGGCACGGTGGCGCAGTGGTTAGCGCTGTCGCCTCGCAGCAAGAAGGTTGCGGGTTCGAATCCGGGGCTTCTCTGTGTGGAGCTGTTTGCGTGTTCTCTCCGTGTCTGCGTGGGTTCTCTCCGGGGGCTCCGGCTTCCCCCCACAGTCCAAACACACGCAGGTTCATTGGTGACTCTAAATTGTCCGTAGTGAATGAGTGTGTGTGGTTGTTTGTCACTATGTGTCAGGCCTGTGATTGACTGACCTGTCCCCCGCCTCTCGCCCTGTGTCGGCTGGGATAGTCTCCAGTCCCGTCACCCCCCCCCCCCCCCCCCCGCGACTTTGCAAAGGATAAAGCGATATAGCAAATGGATGGATGGATGGATGGCACACGGAAAATGGGATGGTTGGTTCTCCAGCGCTGTATAAAAGATGTAATTGCCTTGATGAATTCAATCTCGCCTGGTTTAAATTATCCAATCAAATGATAAAATGCATTAGGATATACAGTACATATATGTTACTTCTAGACATATATAGATGAAACCTAGAAACGAGGAAATGATGCATTAGGACATACATGC
>JAPMUY010002838.1:0-10000 GCA_026901105.3 Galaxias olidus
GGCAGTGGTGTCCTTTGTTGTGTTGTTCCGCAGGTGGAACTGGGTTTGGTTTTATTAACATGGGTGGAATTAGGGGGTTTTACCAAGGAAAAATACTGAGTAGGAGTGAGTGCTCTCACCTTCCCTGGTAAACACTCATAATATCCTCATGGTGACAATGTCATCTGCTATTACACATCAGCCCACCTACACTCTCTTCCTGTCTGCTGGCTTCAGTCTGCCAAGATGTTAGAGGTTGCATAACTCCCTCTACACACGCTCTCTTTTTCAAACACTCTTTCCGACACATGTAAGCGTAATCTTCTTAGATCTCGACACACACACGGCGATCTGCACACACAGACAGACACACACACACACACACACACACACACACACACACACACACACACACACACACACACACACACACATTGGTGCAGTTGGTCTTGATTAGCTGGCGTGACGTTCAGAGCGGCGGCGCAAGGGGAAAAGTTGTGAGTCACAGCTGGTTAGAGAAGCACTTTCCCTGGCCGCAGGCTGCGGTCAGGATCCCCCTCCTCCGGGTGGGCTGACTGCCAGGCCTGGAGACATCCCCACAGGCTGCTGTTAGCACACCCCGCTCTGGGGGGAAATTAGTGGGCCGATAACCTACACAGAACACGGGGACCTCCCACCCACAAGGACCCCAGTCCACTCCATCGCGACCCACACACACAGATGGGAGGGATTTTGGGGAAGTTTGCGCAAAACTCTTGCCGGCTTACGCACACATGCACATGTGCTCGCTGACACGTATCCTCCACAGTGCGCTGACTGTGTGCTGTGCCTGCGTGACCGCACGCTCTTTGCATTGTAGCCCCTCCTACAATTATAGCAAGTCTTTCCTGGGTATTTTTTGGGCTTGAGTTTACAGTAAATCAGCGATGAACAAGGCCTTTATCTTGAACACACCCGTGGAATGTACGCGCTTTCTTTCCACTGTAAAGGATTGACCTACAGAAATTGTTTACCATAAATATGTGCGTGTAACATGAAGCGTAGGTTGTTGTGAATCAGACATGGTTTGATTGACTTTTTGATGTACATTTAATTGCACTTTCTCAAATCCATTCATCTTGTCTGATAAAACCAATAGTACTAACCTCACAACTGTCTACTCCTTGTGGACTCCAGATACACCCCAGTCTATATAATTTACAATTTGACACGGGTCTCCTGTAGGCTTATTTGTTTTGGTTTGGAAACAGATGTTAAGGTGGGTGTGAAAGAAGAGGTGTGAACAAAAGGAAAGCAGAGATATTTTCGAGAAGGACAGACAGTAGCTCCAGTAGATTCTGGGATTGAGTTCATGTTGACAACAAGCCCTCGTGGTTGTTCTTCTTCCTCTGCCCTGGTCCCCTTTCCCCTGGTCAAAGAGCCTGCTCTATCTGACACGTTTTTATGGGATCCAATGTTAATGAGACGCAGATGTTCCCTTATGGGACGCTAATGAGGCGCTCGTTAATGAGCTGATTCAAAGTAAAGCAATGTACAGTTAACTGTTCCCAAAGTTTTGGAGTATAGCTCTTAACTTTAGACAGCGATGATGAAATTTATATAATTTTAGAAAACATCCGCGTATGCAATCCACACATGCTAATAAGAAGATTGCTGTGAACCTTCAGGGTCAAGCATTTGGTGTATGTGTTTATTTTTGTGTTTTCATTAGTCAATACGAGTTGCCTTTAATCCTCATTGCCTTTTACCCCCACTCAGCCGGGGGCAGTCCCTGTGAAAAGTTCAGGCATTACATGATGACATGCTCTGAATAGTGCAATGTTTACCATTGTTGTAATTTTTCACGATGCTGAATTTACATAAAATAGAATGACTTAACTTGGCAGCTGCCATCTAGCGCAGGAAAGGGCTTGTGTTTCCAGGCTTTGTGTACGTCTGTGTGTGTGTGTGTGTGTGTGTGTGTGTGTGTGTGTACGTGTGTGTGTGTGTGTGTGTGTGTATGTGTACATATTTCTGTGTGTGTGTGTGTGTGTGTGTGTGTGTGTGTGTGTGTGTGTGTGTGTGTGTTTGTGTGTGTGACAGGACCTCAGGATCAATGTGCCTCATGGTCTGAGAGGTCCCTGGGAACTAGCCTGCTGTAATGACCTAATTGAGCCGGTTCTAGTCCTTCTTTGTCAGGAGGATCTGTAGTGAACATTGTTTATTTTAACACATTGACCTGGATTCAACAGGCCTGACTGCCCAGCCTTCAAACCCATCAGAACAACCCAAACACAGTCTTCCCGTTGTCACTCCCTCTCTGTCTATCTGTCTTGCTGGCTCTCTCTATCTCTCCATTCCCCTCTCAGAGCATAAATCTACTGCATTCCAACACCTTGCCAATGCCATACTTCTGATATCACTAAATACAGATGACCCAAACTTGCAAATCATAATCAAACACTTTGTCTAACCACTCCCTCTGTCTAGCCAGTCCTGTCAGACAGACCTGTACTCTGTCAGGGTTGTGTGGGTGTGTGTGTCTGTGTTTGTGGGGTGTGTTTGTGTGTGTCTCTGTGTGTGTGTGTGTGTGTGTGTGTGTGCGTGTGCGTGTGTGTGTGCGTGTGTGTGTGTGTCTGTCAGTTGTGGTGGGTTGGAGGAGAGTGGAGTGAGACATCCAGCAGATCAGTGCTAAGCTGCTGATGTTATGAAGCAGACAAAGGAATGCCCTGGATGAATAAACATATGAGTGTCTGGCTCTGACACGCGGCAGGATCTACACGAGGTTACCCAAAGACGTGGATGATGTTTTTACGTGTGTGTTTATTTATGGAGTGTGTGTGTGTTCAGTTTGTCTTAGTTGAACACACTGACTTTAAAAATGATTATGTTAAAAAAATTATTTAGGGTGAGGAACGGTTCTTATAAACCACTTTTAAGAAATACAATTTCATAAAAACCTTTGAAAAAAGCAGCCTCTGCAATTCTTGAAATTCAATTTAAGGAATAGACTTCACTCTGGGTAATGGATAATTTCATGTTTTTAATGACTGACAGCGGGGGTGGTTTAGTACCTCTACTTAACAGCCTCTAAATCTTGAAATGGCCAGTCTGCAGTACATTTTCCTGATGATACAATGGTATGCATCGAAAAAGAATGTAAGTACAGCGCCATCATTTGGATATGGTTATTTAATTTACATTTCAGTCAGGACAACTTACACAAGTTTAACTGTTAATTGCAATTACGTGGTAATACATTGAAGTTAGGCCTGCTGTTATGAATTACTTTCTCGCCCCTGGTCAGGTTCAACACTCAGTGAAACCATGGCTAGTGAGCAGATATCTGCAGAATCCCCTGACAAATACTGAACAACAGACCCAAAGTAGGTGGATACTGGGGGTGGAGGTGGGTGCCAAGGCGCAAGCAGGAGCATAGTGTGTGCAGCAGTGCATTGATGCAGTTGTAAGAGCCAGTGTGGTGACGCAATGAGCGATGGAGCGCTTGTAGGAGCCACTGTGGAGAGAGAACTGAGGTTTAAGAAGACCACGTTCTAAACCAAAGAGCATGTGAGATTAGTTGATTGGTGTGACGTGGATAAATGCTGCTGACTGAGTTGCCTGCCTGAATTAGCTCAGCTGAAGCGTCACCCCATTTATTAATTCATAACCAATTGTGTATGCAATTAATATCTGGGTTTTTCTTGGTAACACTGACCGGTCTGGCTTATTTCTCAGTTATATTGCCATTCAAGTCATAGGACAACCTTAGTGGTTAAAAGGCTTTAACCAAACCTTTCCAGTCCCACCTCTTACGTGAGCTACCGTTAATTGCCTTCACTACTATTTTACAACTTTACAGTTACGTAGCCTCACTTGTAAATCCCCTCTGGACTTGTCTTCTGATGAAATACGGATGGTGTTTGGGAACAGCATGAAACATCTGTAGGTAGTTATTCTGAACCCACAGGGCATGTTTGGTCTGTTGCAATATGGTGCTATGCCCAACTGCATTACTGGTACAATTCAATACCATAAAACAACTGAGCACATATGTTGAGTAATAAGATCAAGAGTGAAATACTGTCAGCTCCTAGCGTTCCGTCTCCTACTCACTCACTACGGTATCAAACTCGTGTGTTTGGGAGGCTTTTCTAGATGTGGTTTGGCGGTTTGGCTGACCGCCCTAGCTGAGAAACATTTAGATTGTACATTAACCTGATTCCATTCGTCTCAGATTTACTATTAGGCATATGCCTCTCTCGATAATTGTATGAATCTGTGTGCAGCAGTGTCTTTCTGAGTGGTTGTGTTTCTCAAGGGCTCAAAGAGGCCTTTTCTCTTGCGCTGAGGTCCAGCTGCAATCCAGCTGCAAAACACACTGTACAGGTTATTTCTTTTATTGGTATACATAGTGGGCATGTTAATCACATACACACATTGTCACAATGGGGACGTCAGCGTCTCTGCTCCACTCACTGTGAAGGTACAAGAGTGCAAGACCAAGCGCTCCTAATCGTACGAGTTGTTTCGGTCTTTGCATTTGCTTTGTTGATTTCTCCTGTGTTTTCTCCAGTGTATATCAACCTTGGACTATGGTCTCTCTGTGTTCAGTCGTTCAACTCGGCCTTGTGTTGTGAGGAAGACAAAAGTCAAAGCATGTTTATGTAGACCTTGCATTGTTTGTTACCTCTGCATTTGAATGCCTCCAAGTTCTCTACTCACCTCATGACACTAATTAAACTGTTACCTCGTTACGCTCCATCTAGGAGCCAAGTGCGGAGAGGTTAACAGCACCTTGCTCCATTTTTCTATCAAAGTTAAGTTAAAGGACAGACCCTCTGCGGTCACCTTCTGTTTGCCAATTGGCTGGTGTTTGAGACTTTCCACTACTACGGTGTGTGTTTGACCTGAACCTGTGTTTGCCTCTCATGCATTTGATCCGACTGGATTCGACTGAAGGAGATCTGGTGGAATTTGTGCTCGTCGATAATTGGTCTTCAGCGGAGAGGGTGTTGTTGATTAAGGGGTTTCCAGTGAGCGGGGTGAAAGGTCCCGACCCTCCGAGAGGGTAATCATGGATTTTCATGACAGTGGCGTACAAGCAAAACCTTAGTCCGGCAACCAGAATACTGAAAAAACATCTTCACCTGAGCTGCTTTTACGGAAGGGAATCGGGCCACCGCAAAGAAAACACTCATCGTTTCCACACGTATAATTATTTCACAATGCAGGAAATATCAGTGGTGTCTAAAGGTTTCTGCACCCATAATAACTTCAAGATGGCCCCCGCTCCAGCCACAGAGCCGCACTCTGTCGCCCCAACTCCAAACCAGCGTCTCACTTTTGGAATTTCACATCAAACCGTGGAGCCCCCTCCCTGTGTTTCCTCTCTGGCCTCTCCTCCAGGGAGCGTAAGCTGGTGTGGGGTGTTGAGAGATTCACGGCTGGCTCGCTGACCCTCCGTAATCTCCCTGGGCAGCCCACCTGCTACGTGACACAGCCTTACTCAGCCCAGGGGAGCGCACCCAAACGGCTTCCTGTCTGATGCACATGACAAACGCCTGGGCAGAGGTGACGGAAAAGAGAGATTAACGAGGAAAGTCCAAGCTGTCTGCAGACACAGTCAAACATTCACCGACCGACACACACACACACACACACACACACAGACAAACACACACGGTGGTCACGGTGACTGGCCGCCCTGCTACTCCCCACCACACTTAGCCCTCTGAGCACCGCAGACACGTTAATGATTCAGGCCAGCAGAGCAGACGAACAGAGAGACACATACTGTACTCTCCCACTGCTGGCATATTTTCCATGAATATCCAGATAGGCTGCTACTGCTTTGGCCAGGTAATGATCTGTCCATCCGGCCAACACATTCCCTCCATGATGCGAGTGGAATGTCTCCCTTTCAAGAAGACTATGACAGATAGCCTGAGGTTCGTTTATATTTGCACGTAGCGAATGGTTGTAGTGTAATTCATTTGAAGAACTGTGGTGTGTCGATACCTCATGCAAAACGTCAGCAAACCTTAAGTGCACACACTGTCTTGGTGGAAAAGCAACAGGTAGGCTTCTGCTGTGTATCACCATGCCCCTGACTATAGAGGACCTGGGAACTCTGGTCTTTTTCTCTTTCACTTTCCCTTCAGCATAATCAATCGTAGCTGTCATGGGCTCCCCCTCCAGATCCTCAGCTCGGTCCGAAACCATCATGCTTGGCACCGATCCTCAACGTCCCGGTCCCTTAAGGTCTCGAACCAACCCTGTGCTTAAATTTAGCCACACTTAGTTTCTTTGGCTAGGCCACTCTGCCTAGGGTGCTTGATGTATTTTCACAAGCTCAAAATGACCAAAGTCAACAGAAATAAGAGGAAGGATTCCAGACGCACAACCGGAGAACGGGTACCAAAAAAAATACGAAGCTGCCCCCGATATGCCGAGAGAGATGGGATATGTAGTCGGGAGGCTTGGCTTGGATGTGGCGTGCGAGGACCGGTCCAGGTTGCTGCCTCGTGTCATCGCCGGGGAGGAGGAAGCCACTTGAAGAAAACCAGATGGAGCGCCGCTCCTAATGAGCGTTGTTTAAATTTGCCCCGGCTGACAGAGAGACAGATTGTCTATATTATTTGAAACAACAACTCGGCGGTGTCCGTTTTCTGGGGAGTGTGCGTAAAAAAACGGAAAGTGGATAATAAACACGCGGAATGTGGCGTCTTGTAAAGTCGTCTATGCGATGGGGTCGGAGGATGCTCATTGCTCACTTCGTTTGAGGCTGACTGTGACAGAATGGACGGCTCTGACATGACTGAAGATGACCGATTGGAACCTATGGGTACCCTACTTAGTGTGGTCAAACTAACTCATCGATTAAAATACTACTACTGCCAGTGTTAATTTTGACAAGCATTTTTTATTTCGTTGTAGGCCTAGTCTTCGTCGTTTTGTTTCGTTTTAGTCAAGATGAGGTCAGTTAGTCAGTGGCAGTCAGATTTTGTATTAGTTAAAATTTCGTCAATGTTTTAGTCCTGACTCCTAAGGGGAATTAACATAAATGGCTCTGGTTCATATGCACACTTCTACACATGCAGCCATTAAAACGCGGCACTCTACGCATCTGTCAAGAGGGCAGTGGCTAATGTTAACCTTAACCGTGACGTTAACCGTAAGTCTGGCTAAACTGAATGATGAAGTTAGCACAGCTCTGAGGTGCGTGTCACTGCTTCCAAAGCCAGAGCAGGCCCTATGACACGTAATGTTAAGTGTTCCTAATGTTATCGAATCAATCATATAACTTATATTTACCGTTACCTTGGCAGACACTGCAGGGTTATAGCTAGATTTGGAGCTCTCACAACGTCACGTTAGCTTGTTCAAATTAGGCTGTAATGGCCTGGCATTTGCTCAAAATTGCGCCGGCATACACAGTCTCAGAGCAGGGAAAATAATCCTCAGATGAGAAGGATGCATGAATGTGCAGGGACCATTTGTTATTTAATTAAATAAATGGTTAAAAAGGAAAACAGTCAATGCCTTGAGACGGCAACTTTGATCTAGGTTGTCCGCCAGAACAGAGCCAGCTAATTCGTCTCGTCTTAATTCGATAGGGCATAATGAACAGAGATTTCGTATAAATCGTCATCACTATTTTTTAATTTACATTGTCATTACAATTTAGGCGTAAAGAAAAGGTCTTCAACGAATTCTGTTTGTCAAAAACTTTCGTTGACAAAATTAACACAGTTAATAATAACAAACACACACACACAAAACACAAAATAACTCATGGATACATTCCTAAAACGCAACATAAACGTTCCTCTTGTTCAAAATAGAGACTGTAGTGTAGAGTGCACTGTTTCCAAGGTGGCTTTTGGCATTTGGTCCTCTGTTGCCGTATAAAGCTTGAGCACGTCTCCCGGCCAGCTGTTGTTCTGGGTCCACAGCCAGAGGGCCTCAGGTAACAAGGTTAGGTGTTCCATCCTGCTCACCGGCCCCCCAAAGCCCCAGCCCCCAGCCCCCCTGCAGCAGAGGCTTTTGTTTGAGCCCACTGGCCAGTAAAGCCACTCTCCAAACAGCCAAAGCCACTGGCCGCTGAGTGATGGAAGCCCCACGCCACTGACCCCTCCATAGTCCGGCAGCACAGGGCCTCTCAGATTTACACCACGCAGCCACATGGTGCCCTTAGCCCTGCCATACCCCGGACCACTGGCCAATACGCTCTGCTCCTCGGCTACACCGCAAATCACATCTCCCCCCCCCCCCCAAAATTATTATCCTTCCTGGCATGATGTCCGTTTTCCACCCTGTGTTAGGTTCTCCTGGCCAACCTGTTCCTGATTAGTTGGAGGAGTGAGTGATGGGGTTTAGGGGTTAGAGGTTCAGGACGTGGAGTGCAGCCTTTTCTCTGTATTCACCAGGTTCCCTTGCGTACATTGTGCATAAGACTACATCCTGGAGTTCAAAAGTATAGATTTTCACATCTTCTCCAGACCTTGCTCTTTATACATACATTTGATTAAGGAGCAGTTGGTTTTGAGGCCCACACGGATTGTCATGCACCCTTCGTCATTGCCTCAGCAAATCATCCAATAACTTTTGATTTTACGGCATCTCTTTCCCTTTCTTTCATTTTTCATGTACTGCTCCAGTTTCCTTAGAATAACTTCTTCTTTTACTTCATTTATTTCTCTTTCCACACCTCTTTCCCTTTCTTTCCCTTGTCGTGTATCGCTCCAGTTTCCTTTGGTGGGTTGACAGAGTCTTAGATGCCGCTGAGCTGCTAGACACATTGTTACATTGTTGTGGCGGGTTGGGTGTAGGCCGTGTGTGAGAGGCGAGGGTTGAGATCACGTCTCAAAGGCCAGACGCGGCCATGACAATGACACGAAGCCATTATGGAGCATGGGAAGCCACAAAGTCATCGAGACCAGACAAGTAACATCCTCATAGGATCACGGAACAGCATTTACGTTTATCCATTTGAATTCCGTAATGTTTCACAGCCGAGGGTCATGGGTCAATAAGTCTCTTTGTTTTCATTCTTTCCGTTTTCTTTTTGTGTTGGATGGTGATGGATGAATACAGTAATACTCACTGCACTTCCCAACATCCACAGACCAACCACGCACATCAAAGTCTGACCACTATCAGTGTTGATTCTCTCAAGTCTCTTCCTGCTTTGGTGGAGAGTTACGTGAAGTGGTAAACACCGTCCTCCCACTTAGTTTCTAAATGACCCTCTTCTTACAGCAAATGGTCTTTGATATCGGAACGTGAGTCCAACAGGGAAATGACCTCACGGCGCCACTGCTCTTCGCCCACTGAATTTTGGTTTATGATATTAATCAGGTTTATGACTTTTACCACCGCAATGATGGTCCATCAGGCGGAGGAGTTGAGTGAAGAACGACTACGCAGTACTACATCAACCGAAACCGTATCCC
This sequence comes from Galaxias olidus, assembly GCA_026901105.3. Taxonomy (NCBI): domain Eukaryota; kingdom Metazoa; phylum Chordata; class Actinopteri; order Galaxiiformes; family Galaxiidae; genus Galaxias; species Galaxias olidus. The sequence continues at coordinate 9,417 of JAPMUY010002838.1, forward strand.
TGAGGAATTGTAAACGTTCAGAGGCACACGCCCACCCAAGCCGCGACACACACATGCACACGTAATCCCGGACCATCGTGAATCGCCCCTCCGTTTTTTTTTCTGCTCGCTTCATTCTCTCTTCCTCTGTCTCTCTCGCTCTCTGACCGAGTGATTGCCTCAGCCCCTATGACTCACCTAAGAAAACAGACTGCTTTTATAAAGTTGAGTTTGATAAAGGAAAGCCATGCAGACGGAAAGTCACCAGTGAGAAGGCACTGTAGGAGGGAAACCTGTGGTCAACTCAGACACCACTTTCCCAATACCTTGTGATGACATCACAAACCAAACCTGTTACGCAACGTCATCCTCGCCACGATGATGTCATCTGCTGTTTCACTCTCTCTTATGCTATTTCTATGTGTGTGTGTGTGTGTGTGTGTGTCTGTGTGTGCGTGTGTGTGTGTATCTCTGTCTGTGTGTGTGCGCTCGTACATAGTCTGAGAGAACAGAAGCGGTAGGCAGGTGGGTAACCTGAGGTGTGTTTCGGTGTCTTCGTTGTGTCATGTTTACCTGGCCCGTCGGTTGCCGCCATCGGTGTCGGC
>JAPMUY010002838.1:15000-150000 GCA_026901105.3 Galaxias olidus
CACGACTTTGAAGTGGGTGTTGGACGCTCACCACATCGAACGAGTCCAACGAGCGCTGGCCACGTGTTGGCGGTCGTGTTGAGGAGTGGAGCCTCCCCGTGTCACTACCTCCACTCCCCTGGCCGTCGGAGCTAGACGGCATCTCGAGCTGTCATGTTCACTCTGTGTTCCCCCACCGTTTAGGGGGTGTTGAGTAGAGCTTTTACCAGCCCATAAAGCAGGCCTTGATATACGTGATCCCCCTCGCCGGTGGGATGGGAGCGCCCGTGAAAAGAGACACTGGCCAGGTGGACTGCTCCCCCCCCGGCTCGCCTTTCACACGCCGACTCCACGGAGAGCCGACGCGACTGGGTTCAGAGCCCCGCGCCGTCCGCCCTAACCTCTACCAGATGGCAGGGCCACGGCAGAAAAGGTAAGGAGCGAGGAGGAGGGGCAGGGGGGATAGAGAGAGAGAGAGAGAGCGAGAGAGAGAGAGAGAGAGAGAGAGAGAGAGAGAGAGAGAGAGCGAGAGAGAGAGAGAGAGAGGGGGCAGGTGAGAGATAACGTGAAATAGATTGGGCATGCTCGGTCAAAACAAAGTGGAGGGGAGAGCAAAAGGGAGCGGGGTTTTTTAAGTGACAAGAGGAGGAGAGGTGGACGGTGCAGAACCGTCGGGGATGGAAAGGCAGAAGAGAGAAGGACCTCAGGGTACTTCCTGGTTCCCCGAAAAACAAAGAGCGAGGTAGGTGGGCTTACCCTCCGCCAGAGGTCACAGGGGGACAGCCTCCAGGTGTGTGTTTGTGTGCTCGAGTGTGCCTGTGTTTCGTAAGAGTTAACTATGCCCGTGAGAGAAACAGCGGGCCCCTGGAGATTCTTGGGGCCTCAGCCAGACACAGAGGTGTGCAGTGAGACCTTTAGCGAAACAAGCACAGTGCAGTTTGGAACACTGTCACACTTTACAGTTGAACGAGAGTAACGTTTGGGAAGTAACAGGAAGTTAGGGATATGATTTTGCGGGGGGGAAAAAAATAGTACACGCAGCTGTTGGGAGCCTAAAGGCAAATCCATTCAGATGGACAGTGTGGGAAAAGGAACTACGAACAAAGAGGGGGGAGATGGAGAGGGAAAACAGAGAGAGAGAAAGAATCGACTGCTGACCACTGCAAATGTCACCCGAAACACACAGGAAGAGCCGAATGACCCACAATCCTGTCACAAACCCAGTGGTGGTCCCACAGGGCCCTCAATGCCTTTAGAGAAGGCCCAAGCATTTTCAAAAGAATGTACTTTAAATAAAAGAAAATAAAATCCGTTATTTCATAAAATAAAATAAAAACATGAATATAGATATTGTTAAGTTTTATTTCAAATGCACTACTATTTTCATCACAAGCCAGCCACCTATCTGGAACAGCAGGCAAAGGGTTAACATTTGAAGCTACTCGTTCACGATTTTCACATAGGTCTGTTATCCAGACCTTCTGTGGCCTGGTTGCAGGTGCTGATCATACATGTCTGCAGCGTCAATCAAGATCGAGTGACGATAAAACTAACCAATCACATGTTCATTCGTGACGGGTGGGAATATCAATTTTTGATTTATTTTCCGTTTCCGCCTTCTGAAAAGCTTTGGGGGATCATGTCATTGTTTGCCATTTGGCGCGCTGTGCGTCAGTCAGTCCTTTACCTTCCAAAGGATGGATTTTGTTTAATGACATGCTTTGGTGAGTGCTGCTGCTGCTTTAATATTCACTAATACAAGGTGTTGAATGTGTATTAGTTTGGCATCTGTTTCGCTAGCGCAAAGCATCACTTATCTATCTCTTTCTCTCTGGCAAATATACACACACGGAAACACACACAGAGAAACACACACATGCGCGCCGGCGCACACACCGAGGACTACAATCGAGCTTCCACAATTACAAACAAACAAACAAAAAGGCACAAGAGGAAGAGGTTTATGGTCCCCTGGGAAAAGAAACAAGGGTCATAGGGATGGACAGTGACGTCCAGCGGAGCCACAATGAGGCACACAGCGATGGATCTCTGTCAGCATGTGGTCAGGAGATCAGTTTTCCTCTCTGGCCGCAGTGGTTTTGGACTTTTACAGTAAAAAGGTTCATGCATTCTTTGACGATATTTTTTTCGGTGACACAGAAAAACCATGACAATCGAGCCCACATTCCTATTGTTGCCCCATGCGGATTATACAATGACATCTAGATTTATTGTGTCGTGGGTAATCTTGTTGGTAGTGTAGACAACCTCTATGTCAACCAGGAGCCCTTCGACATGTTAATGCCTTCTGGATTCAACTGCAACCAAAAGACACCAACCCTACACTTTAAACAGCCTAAATATCATTCCCCAAATCTCCGGGAGTAAAGAACTACTGTAGATCAGACATTTGTATTTCGTCTCTGCTGGGAATGTTATCACAAGCAGGGTTCACGCTTGTTAATTCTGTCACTTTTCATTTCTTGCACTTTGAGAAAACAAAAACAGTAGAGAGTGAAACACGGGGAAATCCATACTTCACACTAGGGGGGGCTGTCAGTGGAGCTGCCAGAATAAACACCATTTGACCAAAATGGACACCAAGGAAAATGATTAAAGATTTGTGTGTTTCCTGTCTGTGGTAAAACACAGTTGGAAAGCTAGCAGGGCAGTTGATTAACCGAGGCTGTTCGGAGACCAATCCAAATAGATTGTGCTGTGTCACTGGAGTCATGTATCGCATAAGAATGAGCCCCTGATAATTGCTGACCTTTTCTCCAAAGAGCTTAAGGTCTCATGACACCCAGATAGGAAAAGTGGTGTCAAAGTCAGACATGATCAGCTGCAAGTGTGAGTCTAAGGAGGAAACCTTCCCACTTTCATCTCAAAAGCACTTCTTTTCGACAAGAAAGCTGCGGGGTTTCCCAATTCATACAACAATGGAAGCTGCTTTATGGCTCGCTTGCTTTACAACTCACCCAAGCACATCATTGTTATTGGTTAAAGTATGAACATAATATTTTTGCTATCTTGAAAATCAAAACAAGGCCCTTGGAGAAAGACTAATTGAATTTCCAGCAGAACTAGAGAGTCTGCAGCTTAAAGTAATCAGTACTCTTGGACCTTGCTCGTGGCTGTCCGCCAGCGCACCTGAAATCAAACCCCGACCCGCTGCTTTCTGCGGGGATGTCAGGAGCACGAGACGGGCCCTCGGATGCCGCCGTCGGATGCTGCCGGGCGCTGTTGGACACCGGGACCTTGGGGGCCAGGAAGTGGACGGGGAGAGGGAGGAGAGGCACAGAGGGGGTAACTCAGCTGCGTGGGCAGCCTGCCTGCTGCAGCTGGAGGGGAGAGTATACAATAACACACACACACACACACACACACACACAGTCACACAGAGAAAGAGAGAAACGTGCATACGTGCGTGTGTGCACTCGTCCCCTCCCTCCCACACACACACACACACACACACACACACACAAAGCCACCATGCTCTGCCAAGACGGGGCACGAGGGCAGTAGCACCACCATGCGCTGTCATCCGACTCCCTTCGCCTCCTTTCATCGCGCTTTTCAAATGGCAACGCTAACCCGGGCCCCGCGCATGGCCCCACACGTCACCGGGGTTCAACGCCCACGACGCGACCGCTTCACCACACATGACAAAGCTGTGACCTTTCAAAGGGAGGACCGGGGCCCCTGCCTGGCCGCTGGCTCCAGGGCAGAGTGCTGCTCATGCCGTCCCCGTGGACCGGCAGCTCACTGGCGTTCCTCTAACGCGATTAGCTGGAGGAAGAGGAGTGGAACAGCACGCAGCCAAATCACAAGGGGCGGCACATGTTCCCGTGGCCCTCCCGTGTTGTTTTCCTTTCTCGTCGAGGGCCCATGATTGAGCACAACCTGCCGCAAGCGTTCCGTTGCAAAATGGGAAAACATACAGATCGTATGAAGGGGAATCCTGTAAATAGAAGGGGATGGGTGTAATTCAAAAAGTGTTTCTTTTGCTTGCCCCCCCCCCCCCTTATATATGCAAAGGACCAGGGGGTCCTCATGTACCTCATGTATCACACTCCTAAAAAGGCCTCGTCTGTCCTCCCTCGCTCAGAGGTAACTACAAAGAAGCGTCCTGCCTCACAAAACAGGCCCGCCATCAAAGGCCATCCACAGGAAATGGCTCTGAAGAGTAATGCTGAGTCATGTTAACTAAACGCTACTTGAATGTTTTCACATTGTGCAATCCAGCCCCATAACTCAACCGGCTCTTCAGGCCCAAACCCCATGACTGAAACAATTAAAAAAGAAGCTAAATCATTGTTGCACAATGTTATGGCTCTTGTATTTCCCTGGACCTCCTCTGACAAGTTTTCTCCCACTCTGTTGTTTGTGGTGTCATTGTCCTCGTGAGGTTCTGGCAAGCCCACATGGCACGCGGCCTGTTGTGCAGATGTTCTCTGACCAAACATTTGGATGTTTCTAAAGAGGTATGCCTGGCTGTGGAGGGGCATGGGCGGTTGACCAGAGCCCTGCCCTCTTCTGCCCCTGTTCTGGTCTGGTATGTCTGGCTACAATGACACAACTGATGGTGGTTTGAATTCATGGTGGTTGAATGGAATGATCCAGCGTGACCTTTGACCTCTACCAGTTCACGTTCTCCCGGAAATGCCCGCCGGGCTAGTTTGGTTCGCGGCAAGTCCGGTTCTGGGTCCATCGGAACCGGAATGGTGTCTGCGGGCAAGGAACAAGCGGCCCTTTTGTTTCACTGCGCGTTTCCTGCTGCCGCGGCGCCCCCTCTGCGCCAATGTAGCGTGATGAGATCCAGATGCACGGGCTGGAGATTGGTGCACTGGGCTGGTGCTGGGGCTCAAGTTTGGCAACTGGAGGGGAGGCGTATATGCATATCACGGTGGTTAAAAAAAACCAAAAATGTTGAGTCAGACTCTAACGTTACGCAGCAAAGCTCATTTCAAGTCTAAACACATGACTGTCATTAATGTACTCCCATTAACACAGAATTAAGTTTAAGTAAAATGTTAGCGATATTATGCATGTTACTTAATTTTTTGCAAAAGGGCTGTTGGAGAGTCTATGACAGAGCACCAGCCATCCAGGGTCTGGCCACATGTTGTTGGGCCCACATGCCATGGACCACAGGGAACAGTTCTGGGGTGGATCGCATGAGCTCCAGAACCAACGTTTGTTTCCCAGCTGTTTGACTGTTTAAAGGGGGAGGCTCGCCATGATCTCATGTGGGCCGAGCAATGGCAGCGCAGGGTGGTGCGTCGGCCCCTTTGATCTCTCTCGTTCTCCCTGTGCCTCTCTCTCTCTCTCTCTCTCTCTCTCTCCCTCTCCCTCTCTCTCCGCTGTGTTTGTTGTGCAGCGCGAGGCAACCAGCGACGGCACACATGGCAGGCGGATGGTGAAGGGGCCTCGACTGGTACAGCTCCCTGTTTCTAAGGCCAGGGGCCCACTCTTCCTGCCTCGCTATTAGCGCTCTCCCGCCTGTTTTTTTTTTCTAGTTGCACTCATTGAACTCTCCTCTCTCTGTGCCTCTCGCCGCACACGTCCCTCTCGCCTCCTCTCCCTCTCCTCCGCTCGGCGCCCGGTGCCGAAGGACAATGTGGAGCGAGGTAACCTCGCCGACGCCTCCGCCAGGGCTTTCCTCCCAGCAGGCTGCCTCAGGGTTCACCTCACCTCCCACAATGCTCCGCTGCAGATCAAACCCGAGCAGCTGGACGCGTCCCTCCACGTGGAGCCGGCGAGGAGAAGAAAAGAGGGGAGGGAGGGAGGGAGGAGGAGGGGGGGTAAACGGGTAAGCCTTCTTCTGCATCAGCCAGAACGGCCTCACACAGGAGATTTAAACGCTTTGAAGTGGAGTTTCACACACTCTCGCGCACGCACACACACTCACGCAAACCCCCAAGTGCGCACTCGCACACACACACACACACACAGTGGTCACAGCGGACGTGTCATTGTGATTTACTGTCAGTTCCTACGGGCTTAGTGAGTTCCCCTCGGCAGTCGTACGGCTGGGTTGAGAGCGGAGTGGACGTGAGCTTACAGACCCCGCTCTGCAAAGCCAGGGTGTCACACAAACTTAACCAACGTCTAATTAGCACTCCGAGCGGGGGCTTTACGGCCTCGTTAAGTTTGCTCCGCTGACAGACGCAGGCTCTCTCCAGTCTGGGCCCGGCCGTCCAGAGGAGCACTCCCGGACGACGGGCTCCTTTTTCATGTCTTCCCTTTACGAGGGCCCGGGCTTGAACGAGATCCAAGGTGTGCTCCTGATTTGCTTTTACGGAGCGCCGACGATGTGTCACACCCCCTGCGCGCCAGACGGTCAGAGGCAGAGCGCTGCTGAACATCTGATCCCCCTGTCGCTGTGCCGTGAGGCTCACAGATGACGGAGCTTTGATGAGCACACCGGGGCCTGGACATGAAGCCATAAATACACGCACACCATCTCTTATTCCTGTCAAAGGCCTGGCTGTCCCCACCAATAATGTCGAACACGGCACCGCCTGTGACACGCTGCCCTTTGGAGACGAGAGAGAGAGAGAGAGAGAGAGGGAGAGAGAGAAAGAGAGAGAGAGAGAGAGAGAGAGCGAGAGAGAGGGAGAGAGAGAAAGAGAGAGAGAGAGAGAGAGAGACGGGCATCCGTGGAGATTGTAAATGAAGAGGGCAGAGGAATAAAGACCATGATTCATTTTCCTGTGTGCAAATAGAACATTGGTAGCTTTTTATGGCGTCTCTACGTTTACCGGACCCCAGGTACGATTGACACAGGCTAATTGGTCGTGGGTCACATGATCGAGAAACGGAGGTTAGCACGCACCGCAACCCTACTGATATCATAACCATAAATAGCCATTGGGGGGTTGCGGTGGGGGGTACTCAAATATAGAATTTAAAAAAAAGAAATATTGTGTTTGGATAGAAGACAAGAAAAAGCTGGCTCGCTGTGTAGCAGATTTGACCAGAAAAAAGAGCATCATTCGGAGAGTTGTGCTCAACTTCAAAAACATTTTGAGAACAGACAGAGAACTTGAAACAATTAATGAGCCACACGGCATCGAGTCGTTTCCAACCCCCCCCCCCTCTCTCTCTCTCTCTCTCTCTCTCTCGGTGAGTGGTTTGATGAAGAGAGCCGCAGAGGATCCAAGGCTCCATGAGCTATGGCCCTCGCTCCAAGGTAAGACATCCCCAAACAGCCATGAGAAGGCAGCTGCTTCCTGTCTGAGTGAGACCGCTCCTCCAAGCCCACCCTTTTTGGCTTCTCGCTCGACGGTAAATCTCAATGCTTCTCCCCACCGTACATCTTTAACCCCTTTGACTCTCACGCATACAGATGAGCCAGGTTTAGCGGCTGGGAGCACCAGAGACGTGGGGCTTCGGAGGAACATGGACTTCCCGCCCTCATGGTGAACCGTCACGTTTGGGTTTTGACGTGCTGGGCTTTCTCAAACCACTTGGTAGGACTGGGGACGGAAAGGGCCAGTGACCTACATTTGTCCCCACTGGACAACGGTTGCTGTTGTAATAGTGCCCCCTACTGTACTCACGTTGATTCACACACACTAACTTTGAGTTGGTGAAAGCCCATTATCTAGGCCAGCTAATGTGCTGCCAGCAAGTCGCAAAGCTGGTTTTCTGTTTGTAAAGCTTTCTATCTGCTTACAACAATGAGAGCAAGACACACACACACACACACACACACACACACACACACACACACACACACACGTACGCACACGCACGCACGCACGCGCACACACACACACACACACAGGCCCACACAATGGTGCCATCCAATGACAGCTCATGTAACACCCACTGCCCAGGACACAACCCTCATGTTGTTACATCACTCCTCTCTCTGCGAACACCATAACCTCCCTCACCCCCACAGGTTTAAGACGCGTTAGTCTCAGTAAAGGACACAAAGTGTCCCCTGGCACCGCCATCAAAGAGGAACACCGTGTCCTGCACTTCCACCCTCCCCCCAACAGAAACAAACACTTCCAGTACTGGTGTTAGTAGCCATTCACATCCTTCTGGTAAAGCCTCAGGAAGAAGCACGTAGTCAACGCCTACCAGCAGTCAACCGCGACGGAGTGTGTATGTGTGTCTGTGTGCGTGTGTGTGTGTGTCTGTGTGTGTGTGTGTGTGTGTGTGTGTGTGTGTGTGTGTCTCTGCGTTCCATGCCCAGCCAGGTCCCTTTGGGTCAGCACGTTGCGGAGCCCACAGTCCACAGGGCTGGTGAGCCATGACGAGATGATGTCAGCACACAGCCTCTCTCCTACGCATGTGGAGGGGTGCCTCTTTTTGCTCCCCCCCTGCCAAGTGACCCCCCCACCCCCACCCCTCGCCCCCACCCCACAGCTTCCACCTCCACTCCGGAGGCCTTCTATTCTCTTGGCATGGGTACCACTTGGTCTACGCCTGCCAGCCACTTAGGCCCAAGGGGGGGGGGGTTGGTTGCCCAGTAGCTACCCCCCCCAGCTCATATCCTCTAACAAGTGAGAGCAGCCTCCCTGTGATGTAAACAAAGTGAGATCAAAACATAAACACAACTTCCAATGGTGACTGGGACGTCGGAAGAACTGAACGCGGCACAACACAAACTCACATCCTTTCTAAATCCGGTGGAGTGATTCGGAACGAGAGCAAATGCCAATAGGGGTGATGGAGTGACGCCGCGGAGTGAGACGGACGGCCGCCGGGACATGGCGCCACGGTGGGTCATTGCTGTCTTTCCCTGAGGAGGTCGAGTGATAAACAGCAAAACGTTGATCAAAACCAGCCGTCTTCCATTCCATTCACTTACACGCTGTTGCTCATGATCGAATGATGACCGTGGCAAACCCGGAGAGAACATTTTCCCAAATCTATCCTGCTGCTTCCCTCTCGGATGAGCCAGCTTAGATTCCGAACTACAGTACCAGCGGCGTGTTTGTGTGTGTGTGTGTGTGTGTGTTTGATAGAAAGAGAGAGAGAGAGAGCGAGAGAGAGAGAGAGAGAGAGAGGAAGAGCGGAAGGGACCTCACAAGACAGACTGAGAGCAAGCAAAAAGGAGGGGATGTTGGATCTTCAAAACAAACTGGAAAAAAAAACCCTGCAGCATCTGGTCATGATTCCAATGAAGGCCTTGCACACTGGAGCACTCATGTCCCACAGGACCAGAACAGAAAGTGGAACTCTGTCTGTTTCAGCCAATATCGGTACCTTCCACTGAAGGCATAGGATGACCTGGGAAATAACCCTAATAAGCACCACTGAAGGCCACTGACAAGGCAGACGGACAGTTTTCACCAGCCGTGAACAATCAGTTTGTGTTCATGGGCAAACTAGTCCAGCCCTTCTTCTAGCGATGATAGCGCATGCAGGGGGAAAACCGGATAAAGCGTGGGTTCATTTAACAAATGAATTGATTGAAATACTACTAAGCTTTTGGTGTTCATGTAGATAATCGTTATTTGAGGAACAAATCTCCCTAGTAAATCAATCTGTTATCTCACCACCTGATTTCAGCAGTGTCAAGGTCAGAGTTTAATCAGTATGCTTTACACATTTAAAACACTATAAGGGGATGTGCTCTCTGGGATGTTTGCCAAAGAAACAACTCCTTTTCATATTTCCTCTTTTGTTGGCATTGTGTGAAGAGAAAACAGAGTTTGCCCGCCTCCGACCGTGGCCTTCACCAAAACATATTCCAACTCGGGAAAACAAACAAACGTGGGAGAGAAGCCCGTGTTTTTCCGGACAGCTGACATTCAAGACCAGGCCGGGTTCTCCAGAGAGCCCTTTCAACCCCAGGCTCTTCCCGTTTTCTCTGACAGTCCTCCTGCTTCTCCCCGGAGTGCTCCCAGCTGCAGACTGTGTGAGGAGGATGCTCACCTCGGCTGTCCTCTCTCTGTCCCCTGGTTCACAGTGACCCCCGCACACCACCACCTGCAGACGGGCTGGGGGCCAGGCAGATTGGGTAGCGTCTGGACCGATGAACCATTATCCTGAGCCAGATCTTGGTTCTCAGTGGACTTTTTCCTCCAGACTTTACAACTACAATTTACTGTTGTTTTGTGTCTGGTTCCGGATTAGCATTCCATTGGTCATTTATATAGGATGTCTTTATAATAAAAGGATATCATCCTGTATTGTAAAATGTCCCCTGTATAACACTAAGACTTTCAGCCAGACTTTGTGTCATTAAACCTTTTCTGCTAAATATAATGAAAAATGCCAGTGGAGTCCGAGAATAAACCAAAAAGAAACCAGTAGGAGCAAAATCCTTGAGGAAGCCGGTACTGTTTTCAAACACATTTGAATGGGACTCTAAAAAGGCCTGGGGACCATTATGCTGCCTGTGACGCATCCTGCATACAATTACCATTAATGTGGTTTGGGTTCTCCCACAATGCACCTTGTGTGTGTGTGTGTGTGTGTGTGTGTGTGTGTGTGTGTGTGTGTGTGTGTGTGTGTGCTTGTGTGTGCGTGCGTGCATGTGTTTGCCTGTGTAGTTGTAGTGGCGCACATGTGTGTGTATGCTGCCACCAAACATGAATGTGTGTGTGCGTGTGGTGTGTGTGTGCGCTACAAATCGTAATGCAATTGTGTCTGTGCGTATTGAACACTGTGACTGAGGAACAACGATGTGACGCCGGTAATATGGGGTGATGTTAACTCACACAGCGAGGGGAGGGCTCAGGGCCGGGGAGCGGGAGGGAGAGGGAGGGATGCGGATTCTAATGGAGAAGAGAAAGGGTCTGAGGGAGAGATGCTGCCAGTCTGCACGTAGGCCGGTCCAGAGAAAGGGGCGTTTGAAGCGGGACCAGCCGGGGCTCTGGTTGGCATGGTGCTGATGGGGTGAAGTCTCACGTCGCTGGCACACTGCAGTCTGCCCAGATCACGTCACAGGGGCTGCCCATGAATGCTCATTGTGGATATTATGAATGTAATCATTCATGTCGTCTTCAAGTTGAGCTGAGCTGAATCCGAGCTGATGAGGAAGGCTCTGAAAAGGGCCTTTTCTGGTCTAGGAAGTCGATCTTTCACTTGGCGGTTTCCACCTCATTCTGCCAGGCTTTCAGGGAGGCACTAAAGGGAGCGTGTTCACTTGATAGCCTCCTCGCCAATAAGCCCTTGTTTAGACCCTAGTGTTTTACACAGATACCACCGCTTATTCCCGTAAAAAAAACACACAGCGACTTGTCTTGATCTTGTCAATATCCTTGATCTATGTTGCCAGCCGTACACATACACACACACACACACACACACACAAATCCTGTGTTTGGGTGTGTGTTTGTTGTGACAGGGAGGATGGAGGCAGGAAGGGATCAGATCAGGACACTTGGCATGAGTCTCTGTCACCAGGCCTGGCCCTGTGCCGGGACTGTTAGTCCATGTGGGGCCAGGGTGGGTGGACTCCCAAACCTCACACGCATTCCTTCGTCCTGACCCACCGTGACATTAAAACCAACATGGCCGCATTGTTCCCCATCGCTCGCAGTGAAATGTCAGGGCCTCTCTTTTCATGTGACAGAAATTCCTCCCAATTTCTCCTCTGGCCGCAGTCTCGGGTTCGATTTGTGTAGCGCCGTGTTTCATTTGAATATCAAAGAGCGTGAGAAGGTGGCCAGACACTTAAAACTCCGTCTTTTGGCCTTCTTTCAGGGAAATGTGACTGCTAATGTGTCCACTATGAGGGAGCGGGAACAGAAACAAAGCACGCTCTGTCACAGGGCCCGCAGTAATCTAGTTTGGTTTTTTAATTGATGAGAGGATTAGAAAAGCTGCTTATTAGCATTTCCTCACACAGTTCAAACTCTATCTTAATGGTCTACTAAAAAGTGAGACGTTTTACTGCCCTGTATTCCTGAAAAGTTGGGGGTGATTCTTAACACATAACGTGCAGTATTGGCTAAAATAGCAACACCACATAGATCATTTTAATACTTTGCATTTGGACATTCCTTCTCATGGCTCTTGGCAATGATTTCATTATCGACAATGGACTGTGTTTTGAATTTAAATGTATGCCTAAAAGAAACAGAACAAAACTAAACATAGCCACCTACAGGTTACTTATTGCAAATGTTGGCAGGTATGACAATTGTTGCTATATTTGTCTTTGAGCTGGTCATCAAATTCCAAATAAAGGCGCAATTCATGCATATCAACCTTTTACGTTAGATCAGTGTGATCGTGTTCTTTAAATGTGGGACTTTGTTTATGTGTGTAGTGTGTTTAAAATGATATATGGTTCATTTACGAGGAAAAATAAGGTATATCCTAATCTAATGGAAGAAACGGGGACATCACACCCCCCAAGAAACCAAGCATGTCACAATGCATTCAGTAAATAGTCCATTTATGAGTACACTAAATAAACAAATTGTATATTTCAAATTCAGCTTTTCTGCCTTTGTTCTCTCTGCTTATTTCCCTCACATGTCCCAAGGAGCTATGCTATGGGTCATATCTTTCTGTACAAGAACACACATCGTATATCTCAGCAAATTCTTCCACATACTGCAGGTCCACCCACTAAACATCATCAATCACACAGAAACACCAATGTCCACATACCCGTTCAGTTTAAGGACATCCTCTCTGAAGACTTTACAAAACATGCACAGAGCAGGACGGTAAGTGTTTAGGAAACTGCTGACTAAGCGCGTCCCAAACATGGATAGGAGCTGATGGATAAGATGTAAAGCTTTGTGTCTCCCCCCAGATTCTTCCCTGACTGCTGGGGCCTTTGTTTCCGTGTCTAGAACGACTCTGACTTATGACTCGCTTGTTTGAGCAGCCTCTTCCTGACGCAAAACTGTCCCCAGAGAATTCCAGACTGGATTTTTTAACAAGGAAACCACAATGTTCCCCAAAAAAGACAAAGTAGAACAAATAGTATACACTTAAAAGACATCATCCCTATCAACCCCACCCCCCACCACAAAAAATACCTACGATGTCGGCCGCCGCTACAGAACGCCCGCTGGCCACGATACCCTCACAGTGGTCACTGTTAGACTTCACAAGCTGATAACCTAAAGCTTACACACGCTCTCTGTGTGCATTCCTCAATGTGCCTCCTAGTAGGCGCCCTGTCCAGAGGAGCTTCTCTCATCTCTCCCTCTCTCTCATTCCTCGGCCGCCTATCGCCGTCCATCACCGCACAGACATGCTCCTACAGCACAAGGTTGCGGTTGTTTGATCAAAATACCCGCCTCTGCGTTCAAACCTGATTGTGTTGCCTGTCTGGGGATGACAGATAAATGTGTCCATTAGAGTAGAACCAGCTTTGGCCCAGACGGCCGCATGCACAGGGTCCAGATGCCTATCTTCACGCGATGTTCTCCCTGATACTGCTTATTTTCTCTTTGGTTTCCTAAAGAAAGTAGGCTAAAGTGTTCCAGGGGAGATTCTGCGGAGGTACTGCTATGTAGTTCTCCTGTTGCGCAACCATCCTCCACTTAAGCCATGAGGCCCCAGGTCTGTAGATCCAGGGCAGGATTTGAGCTCATGGAACGTCACGCCTATCAGAGGAATGGGACCCCCATTTCTTGTGGCCTCGCTAGCACAAAATGAAAAAAAAAGCGACATGCATAGAGATGCGCACATAAACGTTTTGATAGGGTCATGTATTTGTATTTCCACCATCAGGTGTTATTGGAACGTGTTATTGGAAGGTTTTATGGGAACTTCAACCATAACTCTGTTCTCTTCAAAACTGATTGAAAAGGGCCATTTTAGAAGGTTGCAAGTCAATGTAATTGAAAATCAATTTCTGCTGCTTAGTCAGAAGGTTATGCGTGGTTTCTTGTGTACTGTGTGTTTTGTGCCGCAGACCGTTCAAGAATACTTATTAATAGGCGGTTTACTAAATTTAGGCATATGTTTAATTCCTGCTGTACAGACACATTGTCACGGTCTTGAGGCAAAGTCGGACCCAAACACAGGTATCTTGCACAAAGTAGATTTATTCTTGTAAGCAGGAACACAAGAATACCAAACCTAATGCACAAAGAACCAGACACACCGAGAAACACCACACTGTGACACACATGTTGTTTTCATACTCATGCCCTTATTTGCACCATGCAGCTTAATAAACCAATTACGTGCCATTCAACTAGATTTTAGAAAGCATGCAGAACAAATAACTCTTATAGTTACTGCTAAAAGATGATGAGGTCCAAAAGTGATGAGGGGTCACTTTACTTCCACTGTCTAACTATTATGATGATTTAGTTTAAGCCAAATGTATTCAAGAATGAATTCAAATCCAAATATATTATCTGTCAATGTGTGAGAATGAGAACCGCGTGCAGGTTCTGGAATGAGCCACGTTGGGAAGACTTCCCATTGAGCAGGGAGGGCTGGACACGTAAGGGTCGTTGGTAGAGAAAACAGACACGGAGGCTGTGCATGTGGATCAATGAGGCGGCAGAGGGTGGAGCTGCCTTCCGTGATCTCCTTCCGTCCGGTGCCAGAGTCTCTCAACACTCATTGAGGAGCAGTGTAGGGTGAAAAGGCATCTGAGCGTCTCGTCGCAGGACCGGGGAGGAGCACCTCGCCCTCCCTCCCTCCCTCCCTCCCTCCCTCCCTCCCTCCCTCCCTCCCTCCCTCCCATCCTCCACCGCGCTCCCTCTCATCTCTGACCTCCGGCCCCGAGCGTGGCTACGGCAGACAACACCTCATCGTCTCCATCCACGCACAGCTGACAGAGTCGGAGGTAGCGTCAACCCCCCCCACCCCCCCACCTGTCACAACACACAGATGTATGCGTGTATATGGGTGTGTTTAGGTCCCTGTGCGCCTGCCGTTCCGTCCCATCAACACACATCACACAGGTAATGGCCCCTCCACTTACACACCTGCATACCGCCACACAATAGAACCAGCAACGCTGCTAATGAGGCCTGTGTGATAGTGTTGGCTGAACAGTGATAGGCCCCGCAAACTATGAACCGGTAACAAGCTGAAACTGTAGCCAGACATGCCTTATCCCCCTTGGCTGTGGTGTTGAGCAACATATGGTTAAAGAAACACAGATGAGTTGTTTCAGAAGTTTACCAAACTGTGGCATCTCACGTCTTGTGCCAAAGGGATGATAAACGTCCAGTGTCAACACAGAGCATGTCTGCGGCTTCGTAAGGGAAGCACATGTCGAAATGTTTTATAAGTAAAGACAAAGTAACACGTTGTGCGTGTTTTTGTGAATATTTTTTTACATTTTAATCCCAAACAACTAACACAATGTGATGGAAATTCAAATGGATTGTGTATTAAAGACAATCAGCACTTCCTAAACAGGACTGAACTGATGCCACACTATGCCACACTATCCTAAGCATCAACAGCATCCTGAGTTCCATGCTTCTATGACATTATGATGTTGTCATATAAAATAGTCTACTACTATACTGTGAAGAAAATAAAACAATAAAAATTGTATCGACCCTCAAGAAGACCTGGTTTACATTGAAAAAACATTTCAGTGACCTGAGAACAACAAATACTGGCATTAGTGACAGGAGTGCAGGAGTAACATTTTGTCAGTTAGGATGAGGACCAGAAGGCTATCCTCATCTTGTGCTGGATATGTAGCTTGGAACAGCTTCAGACACATCCCTATTACAAAATGCATAATGCATTGCCTCTTTAAATGTATAACAGTTAAAAAGGAGCAGAAAGGACAGTGCAGCCTGCTAAGGATTACAAATCATTTCACTGCCAAAATGTGGCTCACTTTGTCTCTCAGGATCACATGGGTCAGGGTGTGTTACTTCAGAGTTGAACATTTCCTGGCACAAGCAAGTCAGCTGCAGAGGATGACTTTCATTGGGCCTTTTTGGAGATTCAACTCTAGCATTTCAGCCGAGTGGTTAAGATGGACATGACATCTTGAGTAAGCCTTGCTGTTACATTTCCCTTTTTTAACCCACTGACTGATTTTGGATTTTAGAATATGAACAGGATAAGCGGTAAAGTTAATGGATGGATGGATGACTGATTTTGGATTTTAGAAATATGAAAATTACTCCAGCCCAAGAGATAAGTATTTGACAGAGGAGGGGCCAGCAATTGATGAAATGGCATACCCTGGTCGCTAGTCACTCAGCGTTCTGAACTAATGAACTGTGACTGCACGCAAAGCCAACATACACACACACACACACACACACACCCAAACACACACTCCCACGCAAACAGCCTTACAAGCAGACACGTTCGGAATAACCAAATAAAAGACATGGACGGCACGCCGCATTAAATATACAAACGCTGCCGCGGTCACACAACACACACCACGCTCGCACGCAAAGACGACACGATGCACGGGGACAGGCAGAGGCACTGCGCGCGTCAAACACGGGACGACACGATGCACGGGGACAGGCAGAGGCACTGCGCACGGGACGACACGATGCACGGGGACAGGCAGAGGCACTGCGCGCGTCAAACACGGGACGACACGATGTCGAAGTCACAAGCTTTGGTGTTGTACTACGCTTTATTAGCAGTCGCCCCCACATGAACAGTGGCCACAGACACATTATGTGTCCTCTTTTTCAATATGGGTCGCTAGTTCCAACTGAGTGTGGTAGAGGGCTGGGGATGACACGAGGCGACGGGCTGGTCCCCTTCTGCCCAACAATTATTGTTCTTGTTTGCACTTGCACAACAGATGCCAGTAATTCATTTTCAATACAATTACAGGAGAGTGACTTCAAAAGTCTCACACCTTGTCTCTGAATGTATTAATACGTGCGCCCTGTTGTCCACTTTGTTCCATGTTTTGATTTACTTCTACAGTGGTGACATCCATGGTAAGTCTGTTTCTACACAGAAACTGTTTTTAAGTTTGACGCATGCATACAGCAACCTCACAAGTTTGTTTTGTGGAGATCAAGGGATGAGCTGCCAGCTAGACCTGGCTGCTGGTGTTTCTTCTACCAAGCGACTTTAGGCCACATAGTTTGTTTGTGTGTGATTCTCACACTGTCCTCAGAAACAGGTCCCCATCTTCATCTCATTACTTATGGGAAACAACCAATGAATGGAAGCCAGATGGTTTGGGAGTGTTTGTGGGTGGGTGTGGGGGTGTGTGTGTGTGTGTGTGTGTGTGTGCTGATAGATACACACACAGCGCTTAACACAAAAGGTACTCAAGCATTGGTCAAAACCCTACAAACTGCTAATCTGATCTCATAGGTAACTGCTGTATCACTTTGGTCGAACAAATACTTTGGTTATTTTACTGTTATACATTTTGTCCTGTTTCCTGGCGATGGAATTCAGGAATGGGGGTTTAGCAGCCAGTACCAAGTTGTTATCTGTTAAGGTATGCATGTACACTTTAAAGTAATGATAAGTATCAGTTTGTAAGCATTAACCAAAACGTGTAACTAACATTGCTGTTATAGCGGAAAAAAAATCTTGTTTCATCAGCAGCAACTCTATTCCGCTGTCATCTTGACCGTCTTCATCTGCTCTGCTTTGTACGCAGGCCAACCGTATTCAACTTTACCGTCTGCTTGTACTTTTTTCAGATGGTAGGTTATGCCATACGTACATAAATAAATACTGTACGCCCATCTGAAAATTGCAGGATTCAAATCCCGCTTGGACAGAATTAATCTGGCATGCATTTCCTTCATGAATGAGATCAACATTGATCACCAAGGTGGGTGGGTGGGGAGATTTTTCTGTCCGTCTCTCCAGGACTTATCTTATTTCCCTCCTTCTCCAGCTGGGTCTTTCATGCAGTAATATCATTATGGGTCGTCACCTCTATTTGGGCCATCCCAGGCCCAAATGGAATTCTCCCCTGACAGATTGCTTTAGCTTCCCCTCTGACTGCCATGTTGATGTGGAGTTTGATTACAGCTTTGCTGTGGAACTGAGAAGCAGATAAACTCATTGCAGGTGAGCCAATGTGGCCTGATAAAGGTGGATAGAGGCAGAGACGAACCACCGCGGAGGGGGCACCTGCGTCCAATAAAGATGTGCCCCACCTGCAACCCAGAGGACGTGACAACGTAACATGATTCCCTTTGTTGTCCGTCTTTCCTTTCCAAGGGAAGAAAGAGGGAGAAGAATATGGCTCAACTGCTGAAAGGGAAAGGGAGGGAACCATCTGTGGAACAGGTGATAGTTGAGGATGATCTGAAGCCAAAGAGCAGGTTATGAGCTTACCGCTCTTAGCTGAGGGATACAATATAAATAATTGAACAGTATCAAAGCGCTTGACCTTTAAAATTCAATTGAAAAATGACCATAAAACAAGGCAGTTCATTTTTGCCGCTGGCCAAGCAAATGGTTTTTGGGAGAGGTTTTCTGACTGAAACTGCACACCAACAAGCTGAAGTAAACTCCCTACAGCTTACTTTCAAATTGAACATTGAATCACAGTTTTTATATATATATATATATATATATATATATATATATATATATATATATATATATATACACAGTACTGTGCAAAGGTTTTAGGCAGGCGTGAAGTCTTTAAAGTAAGAAAAAAAAATGTAAAATATGAATGTTCATTGTTTTTTTTATTATTATCAATTCAAAAAATACAAAGTGAGGGAAAAGCAAGTCTGTATCAAATCAACATTTGGTGTGACCACCCTTCGCCTTCAAAACAGCATCCCCTGCCTAAAACTTATGCACAGTACTGTATATCCTTGTCTCGTTCCCAATTATCTGTGTTGGACTTTCATACAATTCCCTTTGCAGATGTTGAGGGTAATAGCTTTGTATGCACATACACATTCACATGTGAAACAGACAGGGGAAAACATATGCTATAACACATCTGTCTTATAATTTACACGGATCTCAGTCCCTCAGTGTACTGTACAGTCTGTGGATTCTGAGGCAAGTCATTTATTGGTCAATGGTGTTTAGCCAAGTCAAGTACTATGTCAATGTTAACAAGAAAATGGGAAATCTTTTTTATGGTTTCAGCACTTAGCTGAACCATATCTTTGTGGTGTATCTGGATGAACAGATACGGTTAATGTTCACTTCCTGTTCAACATCTTTTCAACCGTCTCTCAACGTGCAATGCCCTTTATCGCATTATATAAGTATTTTAATAAAACTATGGTTATTTAAGTGGCTGAACTTAACGGCTGCTCTGAAGTAACAGAAATGAGAAAACCACACCCAGGTAACACCCACTAATTGTTGAGCAGCTGCAGAAATGGGTCAACTTGCATGTGTGTTAGATAAACTATTCACAGTCATACTTAGAAGGATTATAAAAATGTAATGTCTAGAATGGACCAGTTTCCCCCCCAGACAGATAGAATTTAAACAGCTTGACTGTCTTCAGAGACCAAATAGAGTGAAAGTGTTGAGTACTTGGCTGATCTGTGGTAAGCAACTATAATTGTACTTAGAGTCTGTCAGGGGGCCAGGGACTGTGAACGTTCCACGCAAACATTTCATTTTCCCTTCCTCTCCTCTGTATTTTTGGCATCTTTTAAAACAATCTCAAGTGAGATTTAGAAGTTCTACCATCGTGTTTGTCTGAGGAAAACACTTATTAGCTTTAAGAGGTCACGAGATAGATGGCTGGAACCCACATTTCTTCTGACAGGGTGTAAAGATTAGTCCAGCACAAACAGTCTGCAGTAAAACACCTGATGTCAGCCTTGGAACCAAGAGCAGAGGTCTACCGTCGAGCTAAAGGGCGACATATGTACTTTTCTCAAACAGGACTAACTTGTCAGTAAGTAGGTTTGGTTGTAAACCAACTCTCCGGCATCTCTCCCTGGCCAGGGTCATTGAATTGGTCATGCAGCTGATAAACCTCAGGAAGATCCTCTGTGTGGGCGCCGGCATGCTGCTGCCACAGGCCCTGAATGCTGCCGCCGTTTTGTCCCCTCATATCAGCAGCGTTCATCTTTTTCATTCAATGGGGCTTAATTTTGTTTTTATTTTCTTTGTTCGTTCTGCTTAAATAGTACATTAGAGCAAAAGTAAAGGGGCGCATGCTTTTTTGTTGGAGAACATTGATGGTGACACCCGAATTTGTCACAACACACAAACAATTTTTTGTGTGAGTGAGAGAGAGAGATAAAGATAGAGAAAGAGAGAGAGAGGGGGGGGGGGGGGGTTGACGAGAGATTGTGGGCTTGTTTAAAATCTTTTCCAAGCGTGTACAGGCTGTGTTTAGTTACCCGGAGTCCAATGATATAGCAACTATTTGAACCCTATCCTCTTATGTGAGTGATGGGGGCTGATTTAGCAGCAGGCATCGTCTTCCCTCTTTCTCTTTTCAATAGCTTTAACACCACACACTAATCCTTTCCCACACTGCACATTACGGAGCTGTAATCCATACTGGCCCCTTAGCCTGTCCAATCTGTGCATTTATAAATGTATATTAAAAGAATGTCCTCCATCTGCTTTATCCACCATGGACCAATCTGCAACAGACACTCTGGAATACAATGGGAATGTCATCAGTTACTGATTAATCGATGGATACATTTCATAATTCATATTTTCGATAATTTGATTACCCACCTGTATTGTATGCGACTGACCTGTGCAATGTGCCAGCCAGTTTTCCCATCTCCAGCTCACCCTTGTATCATGCTGAAAGAGATGTAATGTAGGATGTCAACTTTATAGTCAGACTTAAAGAATTGGGGTTTGGGGAGCCCTGGTGGCTCATCGGGCAAACCACAAAGGCTTGACGGCCTGGGTTCGAATCCGGCTCAAGCCTTTCTCCTGCATGTGTCTCTGTCTCTTTCTCTCTCTCTCTCTCTCGTTTCCTGTCTACATACTGTCCTTTCAATAAAGCAAAAAATAACAATAAAGCTGCCTCCCTAAAAATATATTTTAAAAAAAAATTGGGGATTTGAAGGGGCAGGACTTTTGGGTAGACATTTGGCAGGAGGATGACCAGGGGAGCTGCTTTAAGTAAATTACTATACATGTATCATGGGATTTCTTTAGATAGAGAAGATGGTTGGTTATCAGTCAGTGAGTGACTGCTGAGAGTATTTATGGTGGTTGAATCATAGGCTTGCCCAATTGCAAAACTGAAACACCAAAGGCCATACTTTAGCAACAATTAAGGGAAACGAGCCAATTGCAAAACTAAGCAATGGAGGCTGGTTTCCATCGGATGCTGTTCATAACTGTTAGGCCGTAAATTAGCCTCACTTGCTTATAAGAACAGCTACCCACTTGCATTCAATTCATCTGCCAAGCTGTGTAAAAATAATCAACCTAGTAATCAATGCCAACATATAAGATGGGTTATTTAGACTGCTAGCAATTGAGGTAGAAATTACAGTCACATAAAAAACGACCATAGGGCAACACTGCCACCATGTGTGGAATTAGAGAATATGTACCTTATCGGTTCAGGCAAATTACGTTAGTACTGATGAGGGTTTTAAATCTTGTGACACTCCCAAATCGGCCATTTTATTTTCTTTATTCAGCACTCTCATTTATGTTGCAGCTGTTATGAAGTCACCCACCTTGCTTCCTACTTTCCTAAATTGGGCATGTTGTCAATTTGCTTAGAATTTTCACCTCTGTCTGACACAATCCAAAACAGACTTGATACATGTAATGTGTAATGGTAATATGGTATTCTTTAATCATATGTTTTTCAACATTGCAAAGGGGGAATTATCAGATTATCAGCCTTAGTGTTTTTGTCGCACATGACGTCCCTCTGGGTTTTGTAGAATACTTTAAATTTTTCTTTGTGTAGGTTAACATGGTATTGCAGCTCCTGGCTTATAAAAGTTGGATGGTTGTCAGTATACGGACCTGGGCATGGATGTACACAGTGTTGTGTTTTTGGTTTGAATTGTCTTAATTATTTGCTCAGGATAGTCTTTCTGTGGAAGATGAGTTGCTGACATACGTTTTGCCCTCGGTGAAAATGCAATGTGTTTGTGTGCTAAGCCACTTGCACCCTCTCCTTTTGTTATCATAATTGGTTCCCTTAGAGATTAGAATATTGCCTGAGATGCCCATGTTTTCATGAAAGATCAATTGTACTGCACTGGCAGTAATGGGAAAACAGTATTTAGCCACTCTTTAGTGAAGAGTGTCTTCATTTTACCATTAGAGTCCATCAACAGGGCTGGGAGCTATGAGTTTAATGGGGCACTTTTGACAAAGCAGAAGCTGGTAGGGTCAAAACTGTCCTGCAGTGTAGGAAGCTGGAGCTGTTGGAGGTGGAGCAGGGTAGGAGGTTGTGCTGTTGTACAGTGGGTGGTGCTGTTTTTCTTTCTTGGAACGCATATCCAAAGAGCTATCTTGACTTATCTGCTCAACTCACTCCAACAAACAGTTCTTATTGATAATATTAATAATAGAAAAATAATATTAATAGTAATTCTATACTTGCTAAATTCTAAAACTATAGCCTAATAACTTCTTAAAGGATTGGCGTGTTGTATGGCACATCGAAGTTGAAGAGACAGGAGCTAAAACGGAGCGTTTCAGACGGAGGGTGAATAGAGGTGCTGCAGATCCAGGCAGTTTGGAAAAAATAAATGGTTTATTGAACATTAAAACGCGTAAACTTATTCTAGTAGAACTCCTAAATAAAGGTATGAACATGAGAATTAGCATAATAGGGTCACTTTATAAATGCAACAAAAAAATATAGATAGTCAATTCAAGTCTGAAATCCCCACCCAGGTACATGTTCATACTCAATTAGGCAATAGGCAATATTTAAAATGTTATTTCTGACACTGGTTTTGTAATGTGAAAGCTGCTTCAATTTCAATTGACTACTGAAGAAGTCCACTCACTGACAATAATTTTGCCATTTTCAATACATTGGTCTATACGAGGATATGTGAGTGAGGTTGAGTGTTATTGTGAAAGCTGCTGTGTTCTTGCTAACTTCAATTGCATACAGTAGCAGCCCAACACACAACTGTGGCCTTACTGTATATTTGATATAGCCTAGTGTTATAAGTAATATTTTCTGACCTATTGTGTTCATATCTAAGTGGCTAATCAAAAAATAATATGATTGATTTCCTTTACTCTATAATTACACCTGCGTAGGTCTAGGACTGCGTCAAATGCCTTTTATGTTTGTCTTTATTTCCAGCGAAGATATACAGGAAACAAACATCAGACTCCCTACAGGGGAATGCAGGCCAACTACATACTGTGCAGCACAGTGACATTTTGCATTCTGTTTCTGTTATTCCACAGACAGTAAACTGTTTTTTGGGCTCTCAGCCCATTTAACTTTAAGAGCTGGATTACATTAAATGTATTTTATAATCAACTCCTGTATTAGGGATCATTAGGGATTCTACCATTAATATGACAATCCTACACTTTGACGGAACTGCCAAAACAGTCCAAAATAAATTGTATTTTGTGTATGTCTGTGTTAACTGTGACTCAGAGCTTTGCACTTTGCAATTTATCTCTTCTTTCTGCTAGCCTCTAGTGTACCACACTACAGGTTTTGCTGAAAGTTTTTTACTGTGTACTCATGCATGTTAGTTCACTTTTATTGCACACGTTTCCTGTAAAATACATAGATCTTTTTGATAAACGCGGAACAGGGTTTGGTGCCTGTTCCACTGCATGAATGCAAAAATGAAATAACAGGCACTAAAAAAGGATTCCGAAACTTAAATTAAGGATTATCCACTGGCGTCTGAATTATGGGGCGCCATTAGGCCTGGGGCCCTGGGCGTCAGAGGCCACAGCCCCGTATTTTTTTACGAACAGGCCAGGATATCTATCTTTTCATTTATTTATTAATTCATTCATTCATGCAAATGTCTATTTAATTATTCAAAAAATAACAGTAAATACAAGGAAAATATCCCGGATCTATTCATCTGTCATTACGATAATGCACGTACGTTTTGGGTCACCTGCTGTGTGTCAATCAAGCAGCAGATCTACTTCACCTAGCAGGTGCGCATTTTGTGTGAGCCGGAGAGAGAGAAAGTAAGAGAGAGAGCACCGGTTACAGGGCTTGTCATTGTTTGCATCTGGTGGCTGCTAGCTTGCTAATTCACAAAGGCAAGACTAAAAAGGCCACGGCAGATACATATTTGAAAGTGAAAAAGGATGAAGGCAACGTGGAGCAGGCAAGGCTAGAGGATCTTACCCCTACTGTGGAGGAAGCAGATGAGTCAAGACTTGAAAGTTTTTTCAAGTGCTAAAAATTACCGTTACATTTTCATCATTAGCAAGTAATTAAGAGGAGAATAGTATTGGTGAACTCACTGTCTCTTAAACCATTTCCAATCAAATGATTTGACTTCTAATGCCGAAAGCTGTCTTATGTGTCCTACCATCTTGCCTGGCATAAATAATGCTTACCAGACAGGTGAGTTTGTGAACCAACAATACTAGTGGGCCGAGCTAAAGGGGTGGAATTTAAGATAGGAATTAAGGAGGAAATACATGCTTTTTATTTACGGGCCATGATAAAGGTGTGGGTAATAGGTGTGCTAGTGGCTCAGTTAGTTAGTAAGAGAGAAAAACCGAGAAGTAAAATGAGAGAGGTGTATCTAAAAGACAAACTCATTTTGGAACAAAAGTAAAAGTAAGGAACATGATGGCACACCGCTGGGATGTGTTCCATCTATTCATCTGTCTGGGTCTGCTGAAGACTGGGCTTGCTACAGTGGGTATTGTCAGGCCAAAAGCTACCGCCCCTGGAGACATCATCATTGGGGGTCTTTTTTCCGTCCATCAAGCTGTGAATAAAAGTGACGGTCTCTCAGAACCTCAGTGTGTCGGGTGAGTCGAAAAAATCTAAAAGAAAAAAGGTGCCTGAGCAAGACTAATACAGTGTGAGATATCATTACCTCTGCTTATGTGTGTCCGATCAAACAGGTTTGACATTGCAGCCTTTACCCTGCCTCTAGCAATGATCAATGCCATTGACACAGTGAACAAGATGCCCATACTAACCAACCTGGGCATTACTCTGGGCTATCGGATCTATGACACCTGCTCTGATGTCAGCACAGCACTGAGGGCCACAGCAGACATGACCCAGCAGGGTGACTGTACAAGTTGGACAAACACCTCCTCCAGTCAACAGTCTGTAATGGCGGTTATTGGAGACGCTTATTCGGAAATATCAATTGCAGTAGCCAGGCAACTCAGCTTGCATCTTATTCCGCAGGTAGGTTATTACAGTTATTAAAGGTTTAATATGAATCATGTGCTTTCATGACTACACTAAATACAATCAAACTTTTATGTCAAAATCAAGAGGGACATTGTTTGAATGATTTACTATTATAAAATATTTGGCTCTTGTCCCTTGTCATGCAGATCAGCTATGCATCCTCTGCCCACATTCTGAGTGACAAGACCCGTTTCCCTACTTTTATGAGGACCGTGCCTAGCGACCTGTATCAGACACGCGCCATGGTGAGGCTGTTGAGTGACAACAACTGGAACTGGGTGGGGGTGATCACTACTGATGGAGACTATGGTCGCTCAGCCCTGGGCAACTTTGTGTCCCAGGCCTCCCGTGAAAATATCTGCGTGGCCTTTCAAGAAATGGTCCCTGATTCAGTGACCAGCCCAAACTTTCCCTCCAGTCTCAAGAAAGCAGCTGAAACCGTCAATAATTACAGAAATCTTCATGTGGTGATATCCTTTCTCAAGCCACCTCATATGAAGAAACTGTTTGAGGAAATGAGTACATTTAATTCCAGCTCAAAGAAAGTGTGGGTGGCAAGTAATGTCTGGTCTTCATCAAGTAATGTACTGGAAAAGGTTTATCTAAAGGACATAGGACAAGTAGTGGGGTTCAACTTCAAGAGTGGAAATCTCACTTCATTTTATAACTCCCTAAGTAAGTTGGGAGATAGCCAGGCATCTACTGAGAATTCCCTACTCAATGACTTTTATAAACACTTGAACACCAGTATACCTCCTTTGCCAACGTCAAAAGCTAGAGAGATCTTAAGCAACAAAGCCGATGTTTTGATCTTCAGTTTGGAGTTGGCTGTTAGTGCCATCGCATACGCTGTGGAACATGTCTGCGAGACCAAGAACTGTACCAGTCCAGGATCTGTTCAACCTTCTGAGGTAAAAACAAAACAAAAAACAGCAACACCTGACCCACAAGCATTTTGAGGTTAACTGTAGTTCAAACACTTCAAATTGTGTCACCACTCATGAATAGACATGATATATATTATATGTTAGCTAAATGTAATGAACAAATCCATTTGATGAAACAATAAACGTAAGAATGCGTATTTTAGGTTCTGAAAGCGTTGAGTAAGTTTGAATATGAAGGCAAGAAGTACACCTTTGACAACAACGGTGACATGAACCTGGGCTTTGACATCACCATGTGGAGATCTAATGGAACGACTATCATTGTCAACGAGGTTGTGGCTCAGTACAACCCACTCTATGACAACTTTAGAGACACCAGCCAAAACTTGACACAACATTTGAAGGACCTGAAGGTAAGCCCACACTTGACATGCATTATGTACATGGGCATAAACATGGGTACAAACAATAATCCACCACAAGCACATATTGGCACACCATGCGCGACATCTCTGCTTCGGTTAATAAACTATTTATCAAGATGGAATGTACAAGAGCTTTAAAGGGGGAATTCTGTTTGTGACATATTAAAACAATGTTTAAATCCTATTTGACATATTAAAACAATGTTTAAATTGTTGGCTTTAAACTGCCAAACTATGCAATAGAAAAAAAAATTATATATATATATATATATATATATATATATATATATATATATATATATATATATATATATATATATATATATATATATATAAAAAAATATATATATATATATATATATATATATATATATATATAGGGTGGAATTCCAGATACATGGAATTTCAGATAAAAGTAACTCTTGTGTTTGATAGAACAACTGTATCTTACTTTAAATGCAATTTTCAGCTTATTTACTCAAGGTGTTCAGTGACATGTCAGCCTGGACAGTCCAAGAAAACAGCTGTGGGTCAACACACCTGCTGCTACGAGTGCATTAATTGTACTGAAAACTACTACTCCAATAACACAGGCAAGACAACTCTTCCTGAAACTCTACACCAGTATTACAACACAAAAACAGAATAACCTTTTTGAAAGAGCAAATTGTATTGAAACACTATGGTACACAAACAATCTATGAACATAAAACATTTAGGCATACACATCAGAATATATACATAATAATATAATAATTACTTTTGCAATTGGTTGCCATTGGCATTAACACAGTACATAAAGCTTACAGTTAAAACTGTAGATCTTCATATCAAATGTGCAGCATATGAAACACCTGTTTTTCCCACCCCCTGCAGATGTGGACCAGTGTCTGAGCTGTAACCAAACAATAGAGTGGTCACCAGCGGGCAGCTCCAAGTGCATTGCTAAGACCCTGGAGTTCTTCTCCTGGCAGGACGGCTTTGCCATTGTCCTGCTGACCTTTGCTGCTCTGGGCATCCTCCTGGTCTTCCTGGTGGGGGCCCTGTTCCTGTGGAAGCGCAACACCCCCGTAGTAAAGGCCGCTGGAGGACCTCTGAGCCAGCTGATCCTCTTCTCCCTGGTGTGCAGCTTTGTCAGTGCAGTGTTGTTGGTGGGTCATTCCAGTGAGCTCCAGTGTAAGGCCCGTCAGGTTCTTTTTGGCCTCAGCTTCACACTGTGTGTCTCATGCATCCTGGTCAAGTCCCTGAAGATCCTTTTAGCCTTTCGGTCTTACACTGTGACACATTTGCGGAGGTACTACAAGCCATACGCAACTGTCTGTGGCTGTGTGAGCCTGCAGGTACTTATCTGTACCCCCTGGCTGATCCTCTACAGCCCTACAAACACTGTGATTCAATTTGACACCTACAGTTTGTCTGAGTGTGCTGAAGGCTCGTATGTGTTCTTTGGGGTGATGTTGGGCTACATTGCTGTCCTGTCATTGGTGTGTTTCATCTGTGCCTTCAAGGGCCGCAAACTGCCACAGAACTACAATGAGGCCAAGTTCATCACCTTCAGCATGCTCCTCTACCTCATCTCCTGGGTGATCTTTGTGCTTGTCTATGTCACCACTAAAGGGAAGTACTTACCAGCTGTGGAGATGGTAGTCATTCTCATCTCTTGCTATGGTGTTCTGTGCTGTCAGTTCTTCCCCAAGTGCTATATAATCCTGTTCAGAAAGGAGGACAACACAGAAAGAGCCTTTAAACAAAATGTGCATGAGTACTGCAGAAAGAGCTCCGGCTTGGACTCACTGTCTGAGAACCGTGCCTCAGAAGACAGCGACAGCAGCCAGACCTACATCATCAGTTCCCCCTCCATCTTTTGGACCCCTCCAATAAAACCTACATCACCTCAGAACTTGTCTGAATGGACCCAGAACATGGGTAGTGTTATTCTGGGCAGTACAGACAGATTGATGATCAGTGGTCAGCCTCGCCGATATAGGGCAAGAAATAGCATATAATAAAAAAAAATTACAGTACGTGAAGCACATCTTTTAATAAGGCGTAATATGATATAAAAAATCATATATAATAAATAAATATGAATACTAAACAGTCACTTCTATAAACCGATTTTCTATTGCTAGCTTTTTTAATCTACAGTGTTTATGTATATATTTTTACATTGCAATATACAGTTGTTTCTTTTATTGTATTAGCCTTATCAATATTTGTACATTTTTATTTTATGCAGTTGTATGAGTTGTGTTCCACGTTGCTTCACTGTAAAGATAATTGTTTATCAAATAACATTTTTCTATTATAATTAATCAGACCAACTTTACTCTCTCAAACTAATATATTCACATTGAATCACAAATTGAAATACTATTTACCCATATTGTAATCTATATTCTACCATAAAACAAAAACATATTCATTAACATAACTGATTTTTAAATACTTATTTTTATTATATACATTTCTACATATTTTAAAGGGGAAAGATTTGGTTTTCATACTGGTAATTTGTTTATTTCTAAACATGATCTTGAAAAAAACATTATAATCTTCTTTGGAACCACATCTAAAGGTACATCAACCTTTCCGTTCACTTACCCTTAACTTTTGACAAGAGTAAAAACCATAAAGTCTCTTTAGGCCCCAGAGAGTAGAATGAATAGAAGAGTGACAACAAGTAAATTCCTGTCTTATCTGGGACAGGGCTCATTACTGTTGAAATATGCAAAAATATCCCTTCAGTTTCAAGAGGCATGGTGCTTTATCCAGCTTGGTAAAGAGGCACTTCCTCTCGCCATGGCTTCTTGAGATCTGTATATATCTCCAATCTTTTTCGTTGGCATTGTTACGACCGACTCAAGTGGCCATAACAAAAGGGAGACACACCATAAGGGAATGTTTAACAAAAGTAACTTTATTAACCAGAAATCAAACAAACACTAACTAATTGAAGGGTGGGGTGTGAATGTCAGTAATGTCAGTAATATGTGTAGTGCTAAATGCTGGGTGCAAATGTAGGTATGAGTGTAGGTGTTGAAAGGTGCAAGAAGCATAAAGTAACTAAGGCATAAGGAAACACAACACAAACCAAAACAACAGGTGCCGAGAAGGAGGAGCAGAGGGAGTGAGTCCTCTACACCTGTGGCTTAAATAGTCCATGACCCTCCCCCCCAGGTGTTCAAGATAAGGCAATCAGGGAAACCCAACCATTAACCCAGATGACACCAGGGGTAATCACAACCCCCCCCCCCCCCCCCCTTAAGACGGTGTCCACCAGGATCCCCGAAATCCAAACCGGCCCCCCAGAAAACCAAACCACCCCCCCAGGGGTGCTACCCTGACCGCTTGCCAGGACAACATAGGTCAAGCTATTCCACAGGGGCACGAGAAAGGGCATCTGCCACAACGTTATCCTTGCCCCTAATATGTCTAATGTCCAACGCAAGGGACTGAAGGAACATAGACCACCTCATCAACCTCCGGTTCGGGCAACTCAATGAACAGAGAAAAGTGAGGGGGTTGTGGTCGGTATAAACCACCACCGGGCCACTGCCAGAACCAACATACACCTCAAAATGCTGGAGAGCCCAGACCAAGGCCAAAGCTTCTTTCTCAATCATTGAGTAATTAAGTTGGTACGTGTTGAACTTCCTCGAGAAATAGCAGATCGGCCTATCCACCCCGTTCCTTTCCTGCGGCAAAACCGCCCCTGCCCCCACAAGACTGGCCTCAACTTCAAGCTTAAACTCCTCCTCCAGACACGGCGCTGCCAGAACCGGAGCGGCACACAGGAGTGTTTTAACCCTATCAAATGCAACTTGACACTGCGCAGACCACACAAACTTAGCCTCGCCTTTCAGAAAATCAGTAAGGGGGGAGACCACAGTTGAAAAATTCGTACAAAAGGCCCTGTAATAGTCTACCAGACCCAAGAAATGCATAAGCTCCTTCTTAGTAGTGGGCACCGGGAACTGCATGACCGCTGAAACCTTTGCACCCACAGGTCCCTGCCCAACCACCCGGCCGAGATACGTCACGGTTGCCCTGGCAAACTCACACTTAGCTAGGTTGACTGTAAGTTGCCCATCAGTCAAGCGGACAAACAGGGCACCGATACGTCGGATTTGGTCCTCCCACGTATCACTGAACACCACAACGTCGTCAAGGTAAACCGCACACCCCTCAAGACCTGCCACCACCTGATTCATGAGACGCTGAAAGTCGCCGGCACATTGCAAAGACCAAAGCTCATCACGGTATATTCATACAGTCCAAATGGCGTTATGAACGCAGAAATCTCCCGCGCCCGCGCCGTCAAAGGAACCTGCCAGTAACCCTTCAATAAGTCAAATTAGCTAACAAATTTTGCAGAGCCCACCTGATCAATACAATCCTCCATCCGCGGCAACGGATAGGAATCCGGCTTAGTGACCTTACGGTAGTCATTACAAAACCGCGGAAACCCATCTGTTTTACCCACAAGCAAGCTAGGCGACGCCCAATTAGAGGATGATGGTACGGCAATCTGATTATCCAAAATGTATTTGACCTCCGCCTCCAATACGATTTGCTTGTCCGCAGCACAGCGATAAAACCGTTGCTTAATCGGAGCAACGTCCCCCACATCATTGTCATGCTCAATCAGGCTTGTACGCGATGGCGTATCACCAAACAGAACCGGAAACCTATCTACCAGCCCAACCAGCTCCACCCTCCGTGACGCAGGCAAATGGCCCAATAACTCGGCCAACCTGCGCAAGGACTCCGAATTGTTCAGCCTACCACATATCACAGAATCATCTGCCGCTTTAACGTCCTTCTCACAGTCCCCCCCAAAATCATAAACCTCAGAACCCGAGAGCACCAAATCAACCATCAAAGTGGGGCCCACAACCACTTTTGGAGCAACCGAGATACTCGCCTCAGAGATATCACGAGCATAGTGTGGCTTAAGCAGATTAACATGGCATAACCGAGACAATTTCCGCCGGTCTGGAGTAGCAATTAAATAGTTCAGATCAGAGACCCGCTGCTCCACAGTGTACGGACCCGCACACCTCGCCCGGAAAGGTGAGACCTCCAGCGGTATAAAAGAGCCAACACTTGATCACCTAGGCTAAATTCCCGGCGTTCGGCTCGATGGTCATTCAACCTCTTCATAATAACCTGCGCGTCCAACAGATTTTACCTCGCCACTTCAACCGCTACGTACAGGCGGTGTCGAAAGCCATTTACATAGTCCACTAAGTTCTTCGGAGGCACGCTTACAACCAAGTCATTGTGTAGAATGGCCAACGGGCCACGCACTGTATGCCCATACACTAAATCTTTGGGGCTAAAACCCGTGCTCTCTTGAACAACCTCTCTGGCCGCCAACATGAGCCATGGCAGCCTCTCTTCCCAGTCCCTTCCCATATGTACGCAGCATGGACTTAAGCGTCTAATGAAACCGTTTCAGCGCACCCCGAGTCTGTGCATGGTACGCCGACGCACGGTTATGCTGCACCCCCAGCTGCTGCAGAATCTGTTTTAACAAATGGGATGTGAAGTTGGAACCCTGATCACTTTGAATCACCCGTGGAATGCCAAACATAGCAATGAACTGAGTCAGAGCCTTAACCTTCTGGCTTCACTGAAATGGAGCGCAAGGGAAACGCTGCGGGATATCTAGTCAAGAGGCACATCACAGTTAGCATGTATGTACAACCAGATTTAGAAGGAGGCAATGGCCCCACACAATCTATAATCAAATGCTCAAACAGTTGACCAACGGCTGGGATGGGACTGAGAGGCGCAGGCCTAATACCCTGACTCGGCTTACCAGTGAGCTGGCACGTGAGACACGACTTAACATATTTGGAAACATCACGCCTCAACCCAGGCCAAAAGAAGTAGCGCAGGACACGGTCATAGGTTTTCCTCACGCCCAAATGACAACACTCATGAGCCGTTCGCAACACCCCTTCCCGAAAGTCCACTGGCACCACCACCTGGAAAACCGCCTCCCCGACAAAGTCGCCATCACAGGGCACCCACTTACGTACCAACAGGCCCCCCTGAACAAAACAGCCAAGAGCCGCATCTCTAACCTGGTCAGCTGGCAGCACCCCAGTCCACAACCTAGCCAGGGATGAATTGGCCCTCTGACTCGCCACCCACTGACCCCTTGGAACAGATTGAGGAAGTGCTGGTATCAATCCCACCTGTTCATCAGGCAACCAATCGGCACTACTCCCCTGCGAGTCCGGAGTGGACACTTTACAACTCTGTGCACGGGTCACCGCGCACGCTGGGAAAATCCCTGGACTTTCCAGTCCCCTCTCACCCTGCTCGCGGCTTAGACACAACCACAGGGGGCGGTGATCCCCTCGGCCCACACTGCACCCCCAGCCAGGTCATTACCCAAAATCATCACCACCCCGTCCAGCAGCAAGGCAGGCCACATGCCCACAGGAACAATGCCCTGCACCAACTCACAATTTCAAAAAATATAATGGCGCAGCACAGAAATAACGCCCAGCTCCATACCCTGCACCAATACAAAATCCCCCGTTTCTGTTTCCGGTGTAAAATCCAGAATGGATTCCACTACAAAGGAATGATTCGCCCCTGTGTCCCGCAACACCTTAAATCGGAACTCGCTTGTTGCTATTAACCAGCGACACAACCGCATCAGCAATGAATGGCTCAAACCCAGAACCAGCACATGGGCCCACACACACTGGTCTCTTTTCAGAAACCGTAGAGCATGCCATTACTGGAGCATGTGGCAGCAAGTGACGCTCCCCTTTTGACCTCAACAATGGACACTGATCCTTCCAATGACCCTCCTCACGGCAATAATGACACCTGCCGGGACCCTCTGGCCGCCCCAAAGAGACAGTCCTACGGAAAGGACCAGACCTAGAAACGGGGAGACCACCCCAGCCAACATCTCCCCCGGACCGCGACTCTGTGCTGCCTTTGTGAGTCAGCATGAAATCATCAGCCAACTCAGCCGCCCTGAACGCAGAAACAGGCTTCTGCTCAAGCACATACGTAGCCACACGCTTAGGGATAGTATTCTTAAACTGCTCCAACACAAGCAGCTCACACAACCCGTCAAAAGTATCGACCTTGGACGCTGAACACCATCGGCGAAAGTGGGTAGCCAACTCACGGACAAACTCAACGTGTGTTTGCCTATCCCCCTTTACCCAAGTCCTGAACCTCTGGCGATACGCCTCAGGGACCAACTCGTATGCCTTCAACACAGCCACCTTCACTGCCTCATAAGTCAACCCCTCTGCACACACCGCTGCATATGCCTCCTGAGCTCTCCCAATGAGGACGCACTGAAGCAGAATGACCCTGTCCGAATCCGGCCAATTCTTTGCATCAGCCACACGTTCAAACAGAGTAAAAAATGTCAGGGTCATGCTCATTAAAATTGGGCACCAAACGCATGTTCGCGATCACATCCATTCCCCCTTGCGCAAACCCCACCAAAGAACCACCCGGAGAAAGTTTGCCCTCACCAAGAAGCCGCAATTTAGCCTGCTCCACCTCCAACCTCCGTCTCTCAGTATCCTGGCGAATCCGCTCTAACTCCAGCTGTTTATCATTGTCCAGCAACCTTAACCTCCCCTGTTCCAATTACATGGCCAACCATTATTTCTGCTGCTCAAAGGTCATACCAGCGATATCCCTAACCTGCGGCCCCGCCCCTGGCATGGGCACCACCTCACCCTTTCGCAACACCCCTTGGTCAAACAAAGACAAAATAACCAAGCTTTTTAATTCCTCCTTACGCATTTTCCCTTCAACTACAATGTCATAGTGGAGAGCTTTCTCTTTTGACTGATCCTTCTTACTGCTCTCCACAAACGCCACCGTAGACTCCACGAAAATGTCCGACAAGGAAGACATAATTTTCAATGATGACCGTTACGGAATGTGTTCGCTGGCCGACACGCCCCCAGGGTTTTTACCAACCCCACAGAGAATTTCCCCTAACTGCCTACACCGAAACTTACAAAGACTCACCCCTAGTCTTCGGGCAGTTCCGCGGCGGGCAGATCAAGCATGAGCGTAACAAGTTTGCATAGCAACCTGCAATAGGCAACCCACAAGATCTTGCCACTGTGCTCCCATGTCAGTAGTCTAAAGACAACCGATGTTAACCGCTCCCCACCACACTAAAGAGAGAGAAAAAAAACAGGCCCAAACCCCTAGAGGACAAGTGCCCTGAAACCTACCGGAGAAATCTCTGTATCGTCTGCACAGGAACACACCCGTTCAAAACGGCCAACATAACTGCTCAACATCCCAACGTTCCCGCAATATGCATGATGTATCTCCCCAAGAAGCAATAACTAAAACAAAACAACACAGCTCCGGACACAAAAGCACGCAGCAACAATCAGCAAAGCTGGAAGTACTCACCCAATCAGCCGAGCACTTATCACCACTCTGGTAACACCAAAACGTCAAAGGAATTGTAGGGAACAACTGAACAGGAAAACCCAACCATTAACCCAGATGACACCAGGGGTCATCACAGCATTGTTATACTGTAAGCAATATGTAAAGCAATCATAAATTTCATGCCAAGTCAATTTAATTGTAAATCTAGCAATAGCCTCTCGTAGTGGAAAAGGAGACAGCTCTGCAATAAAAATAACACACACTTAACGCAATAGTCCTAAAAAGATGACAAATTATGGGTATTTACATTGGTTTGTAGATTTTAGAAACAAGTAACCTAGGGTGAAATTGGCATGTATTTATGGTATTACCTTGCTTTTGTGTGTATCGTTTATTTTTGCAGCTCACTACTGTATTGTAATCTGTATTGAGAACTATATAGTGTTTTATGCTTCAGTGATAGTTTGTACCCCTCGTGGGCACGGAAGAAACACACTAGTAACAGTGATTTGGTTTGACTTAGTTTGACTTGTCATAATCGTCAGTTATAGTTTTGTTAAACCTGGTTTGTTTACCAACTAAGCACTATCATTGAAGTTGTCAATGTCTTTCTCAGTCGTACCTACATATAGATGTTGTATGTGATAGACAGTCTAACGTCCTAAAATAGATAAATGTGGATTCTGCTACAGAAAGACTTCCTCCTACACTGTTGTAACATTGTCCACCTTATTTAAGATGTTCATGTGAGTCATGTTCTATGATTTTTTTGTCAGTTCTTCGAAAAGGATTTGTGTACTCTGGATTTTTGCACAGAAGTTGCCAGTTAAAGTCGCAATAACATGTAATGTACCATGCCACATCATTGGTAGTTAGATTTTGTTCTAACGTGGAAAAAAAAAGGTCTGAGACTTGAGGAAGAAAACAAGTATATATTTTCTTTTAAATATTTTGATATGGAGATATTCCCTGCTATTATCCTTCTCATGCTCAGTGCTTACGGAAAACAAGTGATAAAGATCACCAGGGTCCCTTCACCGGTACCTGAAACCTGTTTCCAGACAGATGAGTCAGTTGAGCTGTCATTTCTGTAGTGTAGGCAGAGCTTTAGGGGAGGAATCTTAGATGGGAGTAAAGGCGGAAACTGAAGATAATTATTTACTGTGCTTGCTTTAAGGTATTATTCTGCTGGGGGTTTCATATGCTCAGAGTAAGAAAGGAAGACAGACCTTTTAAGGGAGGGAGAGAGTGGTGAAAGAGAAGCTATTTTATTCAAGAAAATAAAGGTACTGTAGAAAGTACACTGGACATGATAGCACATAGATGTAATGTGTTCCATCTCGTCATCATGCTGGCTCTGCTGAAGACTGGGCATGCTACAGTGGGTATCGTCAGACCAAGAGCTGCAGCCCCTGGAGACATCATCATTGCGGGACTCTTCCCCATCCATGACGATGTGGAGGAAGACAACGGCGACTCAGAGCCCGGTTTACACCAAGGTGTTGGGTGAGTTCAAACATAACACAAAGATTGTGTGAAGGAAAGAAATGAGGTGTGAAATGCCATTACAACGGCTTAAGTGTGTCTGATCAAACAGGTTTGACGAATCTAGTTTCACCAAGGCACTGGCAATGATCAATGCCATTGAAACAGTGAACAAGATGCCCATGCTAACCAACTTGGGCATCACTCTGGGCTATCGGATCTATGACACCTGCTCTGATGTCAGCACAGCACTAAGGGCCACAGCAGACATGACCCAGCAGGGTGACTGTAAGAGTTGGACAAACACCTCCTCCAGTCAACACTCTGTAATGGCGGTTATTGGTGCTAGAGCCTCTGAAATATCGATTGCTGTAGCCAGGCAACTCAACTTGAACCTTATTCCTCAGGTGGGTTGTCAAAGATGTGATGAGAATATTAAGCTTACATTTTACTCTGTTGTAATTTTACAACTTATATGGTATAATATAATATCATACAATATAATATAATATATTCATTGCTAGAAATATGTATATATAAAATATATAATATAGAAAAATATGTGAATAAAAATTGGAGCGTTCTTTTGCAGATTAGTTATGCGTCTACCGCGTCCATTCTGAGTGACAAGACCCGTTTCCCTGCTTTTATGAGGACCGTGCCTAGCGACCTGCATCAGACACGCGCCATGGTGAGGCTGTTGAGTGACAACAACTGGAACTGGGTGGGGGTGATCACTACTGATGGAGACTATGGTCGCTCAGCCCTGGATAACTTTGTGTCCCAGGCCTCCCGTGAAAATATCTGTGTGGCCTTTCAAGAAGTGGTCCCTGATTCGATTCCCAGCTCAAACATCAGCCAGTCAGCTTTACAACAGGCAGCTGAAACCATCCACAGGAACCCCAAGGTCAAAGTGGTGTTGTCTTTTCTAAAGCCAGCTCACATGAAATACCTGTTTCAAGCGCTGAAGGAATTGGAACCAGTATCCAGAGTATGGGTGGCTAGTGATAGCTGGTCCACATCCACTGCTGTACTGGGAGAGTTAAGGCTAGAGGACATAGGAGATGTTGTGGGATTCACCTTTAAGAGAGGCAATATAACATCTTTTGATAACTACTTGATGAAGCTGGAGAGCAATTCAACTCCATGGAGTCCCCTCTTCACTGAATTGTACCCCAATTGGAATATCAGTAGCAGCTCAAAAGCCATTGAGATGATAAGAAACAGCTCAAATTCTGATTCGATCTTCAGTGTGGAGTTGGCTGTTAGTGCCATTTCTGAGTTTGTGGCAAATATCTGCAAAACCAAGAACTGTACCAGTCCAGGCTCTATCCAACCCTGGGAGGTAAAGAACAACTTTTAATGCTGACATTAAAAACCTTTATAATTTGAGAATTTCTTTGTTAGAATATCTTAAAGACTAAGACCAGTGAAATAATGAACACATTAATTTATGAATCATTTGTATGTCTTAGGTTCTCAACACTTTGAGAAGCATGCAGCCCTTCCATTCGGATAACCTCTACAGATTTGATAGCAATGGGGACATTAACCTGGGCTATGATGTCGTCCTGTGGGGGTCTGCTGGAGAGGCCATGCAAGGGGTAGTGGCTGAGTACAATCCACTCACTGACAACTTCGACAGCCATTACACCACAAAGCACCTCCAAGAAATTAGGGTAAGAGCTCGCTCGCATTATCCTATTAATGGTTTTGACATTAGCACGTATGAGAAGAATGGGAGTGTGTTTGTGACGAACATTAATGAAATTACAGTGTATACACTTGAAGTCAATTATTGTAAAAGTAGATTACAAAAATCTAATGTAGGACTATTTGTAATTTGAGATTCCTAATGTGCTGTATAATCATGGTATGCTCAGGAGTTTGATTTCTACAAATAGTTTAAAAACTGTATGGAATATATGTGATTTACAGCAGACATGTTATGCTATCTCTCACCAGACATAACATTTATGTACATATATAGTATATGTAATTTGAATGAGGGATTCTTCTTTAGAGAAAGTGTAATTTATTTGTCTGACTTCAAATGCTTTTCTTAGAATGTTGTGTCAAGATGTTCAAAGACATGTCAGCCTGGACAGTCCAAGAAAACAGCTGAGGGTCAACACACCTGCTGCTATGAGTGCATTAATTGTACTGAAAACTACTACTCCAATAACACAGGCAAGACAACTCTTCCTGAAACCCTACACCAGTATTACAACACAAAAACAGAAAAACAAAGTTAATGTTATTCAAAAATTATGGTACGCAAACAATCTATAAACATGAAACATTTAAGACTACTGATCAGAAAATAGACATAATAACGTGTTATTATTTGATTAAATGTACTTTCTTTACTTTCTTTCCTTCATCTGTTTAAAAATCACAATTGAGTTGATCTTATTCATATATTAGTTTGCACAAATTATCTATGTATCTATTAAACATGTAACATAAAATAATATATATGCAAAATGATGATTATGCAGATGTGGACCAGTGTCTGAGCTGTAACCAAACAATAGAGTGGTCACCAGCGGGCAGCTCCAAGTGCATTGCTAAGACCCTGGAGTTCTTCTCCTGGCAGGACGGCATTGCCATTGTCCTGCTGACGTTTGCTGCTCTGGGCATCCTCCTGGTCTTCCTGGTGGGGGCCCTGTTCCTGTGGAAGCGCAACACCCCCGTAGTAAAGGCCGCTGGAGGACCTCTGAGCCAGCTGATCCTCTTCTCCCTGGTGTGCAGCTTTGTCAGTGCGCTGTTCTTTGTGGGTCATTCCAGTGACCTCCAGTGTAAGGCCCGTCAGGTGCTGTTTGGCCTCAGCTTCACCCTGTGTGTCTCATGCATCCTGGTCAAGTCCTTGAGGATCTTAACAGCATTTCAGTTTAACCCTGGGACGCAGGAACAGCTACGGAGGCTCTACAAGCCCTATCCAATTGTCAGTGGCTGTGTGAGCCTGCAGGTCCTCATCTGTACCCTCTGGCTGGTCCTGTACAGCCCTCAGGAGAAGATCACTGTGTTTGTAACCATCTTGCTGGCAGAATGTGATGAAGGGTCGTATGTGTTCTTTGGGGTGATGTTGGGCTACATTGCTGTGCTGGCACTAGTGTGTTTCGTCTGTGCTTTCAAGGGCCGCAAACTGCCACAGAAATACAATGAAGCCAAGTTCATTACCTTTGGCATGCTCCTCTACTTCATCTCCTGGGTGATCTTTGTGCCTGTCTATGTCACCACTAAAGGGAAGTACTTACCAGCTGTGGAGATGATAGTCATTCTTATCTCTTGCTATGGCATCCTATGCTGTCAGTTCTTCCCAAAGTGCTACATAATTCTTTTCAGGAAGGAGCACAACACCATTTCAGCCTTCAAACAGAATTTGTATGAGTATTCCTGCAAGAACACCAGTTCGACATCAGTGTCCAAGCCTCCGCTGTCAGACAACAAAACCAGTAGCAGGTCCCACATCATCAGTTCCCCCTCAATCGTCTTGCCCCCTTTAACAGAACCTACAACCTCTCGAATGTCCTCAGTTTTGAGAAATGGCAGTGTTACTCAGATCTTCACAAATGGAAATATGCTTACTGGTCAACCTCGCCGTCTCAGGAGAAGCTCCAGCATGTAATTGGTCAGACAGACATTGTTTTTTTAAAGGGGTAAAAAACACAAATTATACTTTTTTTCATATTGAATTGAACATTTTAATTTAATTTTAAATTAACACTGTACTATGATGAAATGTTGTAACCAATGAAAAATGTGTTGATATGAACATTCTTCTTCTAGAAATCCAAACCCTCTGCATAAATGTAGATTGGTTGAGGAAATAAACATTGTATGCTATATAAAATAAATTATTAAATGTTATTCTTGTTATTCTCTTACTCCCTTCATCACATGATCTTTCATTGGATGTTATCTTTTTCTTAGGAGTTATTTCTGTCTGTTTGAAGATTCCGGCTCAGGAGTCTAGTAAAGCCATTTTGTCTCTTTTTTCTCCTGGCCTTAAAGCTAGAGTGACACTACAAGAAAGAGAGCAAGAGTATTTCTGGCCTTTTTCAATGTTGAGTAGATTTCGTGGAGGTCAACACATTCACACATCACACATGATGTACAGTTTAAAGTCCCTTGTCCAAGGCCCCAGCAAACTTATAGGGAAATATAAACTTTTTGGGAAATAAGATATGTTCTTACTTACTGTCAACCAAAATGATCGATGTCAATGTTAGGATTGTATGTCCAATAATGAGGCGTTCAGAGGAGTAAAAGTAGCCTAGCTTAGCACAATGCCTGTAAACCAATAGTTCCGGCTAGCATGACTCCAGCAAAATGTAAGATATGCGGTTGGACCTATTGTTGCGAGGCTGCCTACTTGACACAAGGTAAAACTATGGTTCCGCCTTGCAACAATAGGTCCGACCACGTAGCTGTTTCAATAGCATCGTCTCTCTTTTACATTTGCATTTCTACACACATGAAATATAGAAGATAAAACACGTAAATAACACAGCTTTGGAGTTTTTCTAATGTGCATTTTGTCACTTTTGACAGAGCCATGCTAGCCGGATGATGCTTGAAGTCATTTTGCTAAGCTAGGCTTCATCTATCTACCTACTTACCTTAACAACTCATTATTGGATGTACAATCATAACATTGATATACTGTATATCATCTCGTCTGACTAGGGGTAAGTTGGAACAAATCTTCTTTCCCAAATCTCTCAAGCATGTCAAAAGTGTACAACTTCTAAAATGCAATAAATAATAATAATAATAATGGTAACAATAAATGCCAGTATTCTAGGACAGCCAGTAATCAAATAATCATCAAGTTACTTGGAATGCCTCTCCTAAAAATAAATAATTTCACTGTAACCCTTTTAAGTGGGTTGGGTTACTTAAATGGAAAGGTTATATTCCAGTCTAGTCAGTATATTGATAATAATTTAAATGAAGTTCTTACTGGAGGAAGCAAAGTTATGCATACTAAAGAAAATGACAGTCATAGCTTTAAATAACTTTTCCTTTTACTGTTCTCACAAAGCTTTACCTATGGTGTAAATTGAAACCCTCCACAAGGAAGAAATGTTATGGTGACACATGATATCAGTAGTTTGTAAGGTCCATTGTTAGAACTGCTCAAGGATAAAATCCCCCAAGATTTCAAACAGCCAATGAGTAATTGCGTGAAAAATGTTATGATCAACTCTGTATAGATGAATACTTTGTAAGGGGTACATCTGGTTACATTTAAATAAAATAAAATATAGTGAACAGAGATAGTGTTTTCTTCAGTGAAATAAAACAGCTGCTATGCCCATCACTACGTAGGCTATTAGGAATAAACAAATACAAATCTTCATTTTGATTTCAAGTTGGCTAAGTTGTTGCATTATTAGTGAAATGATTCCAGACATAGGATGTGAAAATCACACAGACGTCTGGTATTCTGCTATTCACTTTGGTCCTAAAGCGGAAAGGGAATTATGATTCATAAAGAGGTACCTAAGGCTCACATAAACCGGTACTACAGTACCTATAGCATAACAAGTCATTAGCCACTCATTTTCCTGGCTCATTCAAACATGCAAGACTATTTTTAGAACCATAATAGTTTCTTTGATGATAACGCACGTCATTGACATGTCTGGGCTAAATGTCTTTCCAGTTTTGTCATTACTCACAGAGCTCAACAGGAATGAAAAATGTCTCAGCCTCAACACTAGGAGTGAATGCAATGTAAAAACCACACTACCCCCCCCCCCCCCCCCCCTTCTTTAAAGGGCAAATCATAAGACATTCCAGTTTTCCTATTAACAACGTAAAACAGCACATGTAATGACAAACGTAATAATACAGATAAACACGATTGTCATTATTGCACACATGTATTTCAGAAAATAGGGTACAATAACAATAATACCAATCTATTGTTAAATTGACAAACGGGGCAAAAGGACAAGCAGCAGGCAAGCATCAGAGAACCAAAAACTGAATTCAACAGATAACAATTAAAATCTCCTTTTCGTTTTCACAATCACTACAATTGTATCACACAGATTATGCTGCAGAGGCTCTAAAAGCCCTAACCAATTGTCTGTGACTGTGTGAGCCTGCACACACGATGACTCAATTGGCTGAGTGTGATTGGGGCTCTTGTGTGGAGTAATGGTGCAATACATTGCTGTCTTGGCACTAGTGTGTGCTTACTGCTGTTTAAACGTACCCTCTTTTGAGTGGCATGTAAAAGCAGACACCACAGAGTGCTAGTGTGTGTGTGTGTGTGTGTGTGTGTGTGT
This sequence comes from Galaxias olidus, assembly GCA_026901105.3. Classification (NCBI taxonomy): domain Eukaryota; kingdom Metazoa; phylum Chordata; class Actinopteri; order Galaxiiformes; family Galaxiidae; genus Galaxias; species Galaxias olidus. The sequence goes on from JAPMUY010002838.1 coordinate 57,680, forward strand.
GTGTGTGTGTGTGTGTGTGTGTGTGTGTGTGTGTGTGTATGTTCAAATTCACCTCAATTGGGATAAAGTGAGTGCTTTACAGGAACTCACCTCTTAAGCCTCTCACATTTTGAAATCATATGTAGAAGGAAACACTATACTGACATTTTGAGATTTTCACTTAATTGCTAAGGGACATAATCCCTTAATGAGGTCCACAGGCAATGAATTCAAAGGACCAAAATAACAGAGAACCTACATTTCTGGTTCTGTTTCAACAGCTATGTGCTCTCTTTTGAACAAGGACAACAAGGTTACTCAAGGAAATGCTGTTTTAATCATAGAGATTCAATGCCCATTGTATTGTTTGATAAACATTTCCAGGGTAGCAATATTTCCTGTTAAATTCCATATTTCTGGCTTGTGTAAGGGTAAATGCACTTGTTTTACTGTTTCTGAAGTGCATTCAGTCACTTGTGACGCCTCATAAAACAGACTTTATTACTTTGAGTCTGAGTGTTTATTGTCCATATCAAACCATAAATAAATTAAAACTCCCAATAGACAGAGGCATAAAGTATTCTGAGGCTATCTACAGTTTTGTCTGTGTACAGGGTTCCTACACATTTTCCATTTAAAAATTCCATACTTTTCCAGACTCAAATTTCCAGACTTATCAGTAGATTTTCAGACCATATTTGACATCAGAGTACAAATAGCTAGATGTTTATTATGTAAATAAATTGTTTTAGAATCCAACTGTTAACATGTATGTTACATTCTGACAATATCAAGGGTCTTCAACTACATTTGTCCAAGGGCCAGAATGTTTCGAAGCAGACACTGTGGGGGACGGCCTTTCTGAACATCGTTCTTTATTTCTTACTGCCTAATTAGCCTATTATTTTTTTATATTTTCACTTTCTTACAAAATGTATGTTATTTTTGTTAGCCTATATCAGTGTGAACAGACTCTTAAATACCATGGGAAATCCATAATGATAACTAGATACTTAACTAGGCTAGATAATGCTCTCAGATCTCCGCCAAGGAGGCAGTTCACTGAGGAGTGATGGTTAAAATCTGTAATTCTGGAAACATAATTGCAGAACACAGTCCTGACTGGCAGGAAATATTAATCAATTTTAACCGGTTTTGACGCTATTATAAGTGGCGGCTTTAACACGAGACCACGACATTTGGAGGGGCAGTGGGCACACGCTTAAGCGCGCGCGCGCACACACACACACACATACACACACACAGGGTGCTAGTGACCAGTTGAACATTTTTGTACCCTGTTTGTGTGTATGTGTGTGTGTTCAGTAAAGGTTTGTTGAGGGAGGTGACTGCTAGTCTGTGCTAGCAGTTAGCCATTTTTTTTCTGGAACCAGTCATGCTTGAATGACCGATTTATTTCATTTATTTCATCCTTCAAAGTCTGAATTATGTTCAAATCATCTGGTCAGTGTATCGCATGATCTCCAGTTTCTAATTTAGAGCCAAAGTACTAATTGTAGGCTAATGCTCAACAAATAATCGATACTGGAACTTGCCATGATATAACGTACGTTAGCTATAGAATTAATCGGCTTCGTAAAAAGTGTAATGATGGCATGTCAAGTCACCACAAAGCCGATACGTACATTGTTTTTATTTCTCTGATCACCTGATGCTAAGCAGCATTCCGAGAGGCTGACACAATTTTTCCCCGCTGCTCCAGATAATTTGCAGTAGGGTTTCTCTGCTCACGCTATATATCCAAAATACTTAGTGAACTCATTTTTTCCTCTTCACATTTTCTGAATTTATTAATATTCTGTGCGCCGGGTGGGTAGCTTTAACGGGCCGCCAGTTGACAAACCGTAATGTATGGGAGTTCAGCCCACACTCCCGCTGAAAGTAGGGTTTATGGCAGCATAGTCCGCTAGCGCAAATTAGATCAGTGCGATCGACTCAATCAGCCGTGCACGCATATTATTTTTGCTTTTTCCGTGCGCTTTCACAGCACTTGCCGCATAATATCTCTGCTTGTGCGAGCAATATTGTAGCCTGTGAGAAAACCATGCTTGCGGGTTTTGGCACCGATATGCCACAAAAGCGGACGCATACACGTACGGATATTTTTTAGAAATTCAGAATTTTATATTTTAGAAAACAGAATGGGGCAATAGTCTGGAAACACAAATATTTTCCATACTCTCTTTTTATTTTTTCCACACTTATCCAGACCCGGAAATTACTCAAATCAAATTCCATACTGCGTAGGAACCCTATGTGTACTTGTAGATGAGTACATGAACCATTGAACGATTAAGTAAAAAATTATTGGATGGATTGTTCTAACACTATGATTACTTTTACAATGGGCAAAAAATTAAAAGTGACAGGTTCGATTTAATTTTAGGTGTTTCAATAGATCAACAGGATTTCAACAGAGGAAACAAAAATATTTTCCTCCACCTTATCGTGAACCGTGTACTAACAAAACAATCGAACTCCAGTTCATTTAATGGACATGAGACATGTCTGTTACATAAATGTGTATGTGCCTAAGTAAGGTCTTCATTTTGGCTATTGTCTACTGCAAATGGAGTACACAGCTCACAGAAACAAATCAAGGCACAGAGTTTGTAACATATCGTTCATTTATTGTCGTTAATTTACACAACATCCAGACATTGTCCCCTAGAAGTAGTGAACCAGGCCAGGTAAACCAGCCTTAATTGTGGGAGGTTCAGCAGTATTTACAGCTGTCTGTCTATTGAACCTCCGTCCACTGGGCAACAATGAATCATATGGTAATCATTTCTTTCATGGGGATTATGGGATTCTACCATCGGCATCACATTCCGAAATCTTTCTGTCACCATTGCGAGAATAGGCCTACTGCTAAATCCCGCAAAAAAAAATAAAGAAAAAAGAAAAACGAACCCCGGCAAAACTTAAAAAAGATACATCATACAAATATGAGAAATATTAGAAAACTATACACGATTGAATGTGCTTGATATAATTTACCATTAGAAATATGTTTTCTTAAATATATAATTTCTGATTCTTGACCAAATGTATAGTACTCAAATGTACATAGCATCTACATTTTTCAATACTGTAACATGCAAATCTAAAGATCTGTGGTGAAACAGGAGATCAAAGGAAATACATAATGTCTCAAAACCAGTTAATACAGAATTTGGGAGAAGATTAGTGGATTCATTCTCAAACTGATAAATTGGACAAAAAAAGGGGGACAGTGCACTGCTGCATCTGTCAGTAGAACAATAAATTCCATTTCATACACCTCATCATACTCAACAAATGTATATATAATATACAGCCACTCAATTTTAACACAATCTGGCGAACAGTTTGCAATTCCATTCGAATCCAAAACAAGGTGTCACCAAGTATGAAAGAAGAGAAAAGATGATATTGCTAATTCATAGTGAATTAAAAAAACAAGACCCTCTGAGAGTCTGTTCTTCCTTTCTATTTACCTGGACATTTTTATATTCACTGCATCAACAACAACCTGGACTGCTGCCACTTTCAAATGAGGAACACAAACAAGAGGACTCTGCTGTACAACATTATTATAACAACAGAAACGTTCACGTAAAACTGGCTATTATTAGTATACATTACCATAGCCAGTTCAAACATTATCTGCTGGATGCTATTCTATGCCTAAAGAGCCAGGGGTGGAAAGGTGATCATTATCCTGAAAGAGTAGCCCGTCTTTCTCTCTCACACATTCACGGAAAGCCCTTTTAACAAAAATAAATAAGTGAATGAACAGTGTTGACAGAAGAAAATGGTAAGCCACAGAGGATGTGCCACTGTTTCATCCTTAAATAATGACACTAATATGATCCTAAATATATATTCTCTAAACAGCTGTACCTGGAAACTACAGGTTTCTCTGAAATCACCAAAATGTGTGAAGCAACAATCAACAGTCTCTAAAACCCCTTCAGGATGCTTATTAATTCATTACATGGATTTCCATCCGAGTCTGATACTTCATTGTGTTGTGTATTTTTTTTTCTGAAGAGGTAGTTTCACATTTCACAAAAGGGATATGGAAGGTGATGATACACCAGTGTAATTTTGTTTAATAAAAAAAAAAAAGGCTTATTTCTTAAAACAACAAAATCACCATCACAGAAGAAAGAAAATGTAAAATGTATCCGCATAAATGCGCTGCGTTTTTCAGAGCATTGACAGTTTGAGAGAGAAACTCATTTCCATTCAGGAAACAAGCTCAAATACTGAGAACGAGCCACCCACAGTTATACTTCCCCTCTCTTTTCCTTTATCCACCCAAAAGACTTCCCTCTCTGTTCAGAGAAGGTGTTGCAGCTAGTCTTGGTAGCAGAGTGGGAAGGAGCTAGGTGTACCCCCAACCAGTAATTATGGAAAGTAGGCCTGTCAACAGTTCCAGCTAGCACAGGAAGGGCCACTTTTTCCTGGTGAGTCACTCAAAGGGTAAAAGGGTTTATGTCAGGTTAGGTGTTAGAGCTGGAAGCCCTCCATTGGCCCGTCCTGCTGAAAGATGAACTGAGCCTGGTTCTGATCCACCTGCGGTGCAATGCTGGCATCTTCCTCTTCCACCCCAAAATAGTGTTCAATCAAGTCAAAAGCTTTCTGGTAGATCTCCTGGTTCTCGTGGCTTTGCAGGAACTCTATCTTATCCAGACCTAGAACAGTAGAAGTGATCAATCTTTATGTGATGATTCACTGTCCAAAGTACAGAAACATGGTTTTCTGCCACCCTCTGGTGGATCAATGTTGTATGTACAGGCTGTTACGACACGCTACGTTCCGTACCTGTACTTTGCAACCTATAAACATCCTGTAATATAGTTTGGATGGAAACCCAGAAGTGGGCGTGGTAATTATATACCTTTATTCCATTGCCAATTAGATTAATATAAAATAATGACAATTATCCTTATTAACCTTCCATTATTTGAATGTTTACAGAGATCCAGACTTCCACCAATTTGGAGGGAAATGCCACCAGAAATCTGCCCACCGCCACTAAAACAAATGATTGGTGGCAGTGCTGCCACTTGACTTTTTTGGTGTTTTTATTATTATTATTATTATTATTATTATTATTATCCTAAAGTTATATTTTAGTCAAACAGTGTACCGATTTTGTTTGATTATTTACTATCCTCCTTTGAACTACCCACTGGCATAATTTCTTTCTCTCGCGCAGTATAGTAATAAAAACACTTAAAGTAGCTAGTAGCTTTTGTGCTACTGCCACTGTAGCACTGCCACTGCAGCACTGCCACCAGTGTAAAATGTTATTCTGGAGCCCTGGTATATGAAAATATGGTACGAAAATGTATTTCGCTTCCAGCACAGCCCCGGTGGGCATGTGGGTGCACTCTGATCCCACACGTTTCTGTACTAACCATAAGCCTCCTCGATGAGAGCACAGTACGGGTTGATGCCAGTTCCGTTCTGCTTGGCCTCCTGCTCTCCCAGTCTGAGGATGTTCTCCAAGCCATTCAGAGAAACTTGCACTATCTTTGAGTCCATTACGGTAAGCAGGTCACACATAGGCTTGATGGTGTTCAGAGACACCAGGTACCTACACACGCAAACATGGACCCGAAAAGAAAGATGTTAGCACAGCACTTTGTTAATTACCTAAACATAGGAATAATTAAGCATCAAAAACCTGAAGGAAGTACAGTCCAAAAACAGATACCTGATCTGTGCAGGAGTGCCCCCGGAGGTGGCATTTGTAATAGCCCAGGCAGCCTCCTTCCTAGTACGGAACTCAGCCTTCTGCAAGATCTCAATGAGGACTGGGAAGATGTTGGCATCGATAACGATCTGAATAAAAGGACAGATGTTACGTGACGTGTCAGTAGACCAAAAAAAAAAAACTTTTGGAGGGTGAAAAACTGAAGGAGTGAGACATTTACTTGGATCTGTGCACGGTTTCCTGCAGTGATGTTGGATACAGTCCAGCAGGCCTCCTTCTTTATGGACTCCTTGGGACTACTGAGCAGGTGTAGTAGACAGGGCAGAGCTGAACAATTCAGGATCACCTAGAATGGTCCAGAGGGAAGGAGTGGTTAAGTGATGAACCAGCAAGGTCAGTGGGTGACTCACCAACTAACAGTCCCGAAACACATAACCCTTGTCTTACCTGAGTCTGAATATCGTCTCCGGTCACAATGTTCCCCACGGCGCGCAGTGCCGGTGAGACCACCTTATATTCGTTGTGCCTATTAACAGACAACAAAAGACGTCCCACTCGTTGCATTAAGTATCATCAAATCAACATTCCTACACTTCTATTTCCAATATTCTTCATCACAGCACTAGATATCCTGGCTCTTACATGAGCAGCTCCACCAGCTTGCGGCAGACCCCAGAGTCGATCACCGTCTGGATCTTGTCGTTGGGGCCGTCGGACAGGTAGGACAGGGCCCAGCAGGCGTCGGCCAGCACATCTGGGTCGCTACTGAACAGTAGCCTGGACAGCACACTTAGACATGGGGAGACCTGAGGGAGGACGGAGGGAAAACCCAGAAGGAGCAGAAGAAGATAGGGAGATAGGACAATAATGAGCATTACAATAGGACTAATGGACAAAATGTGGGGAGACATGACGAACGAAAGATTTCTGAAAGGTGTGTTTTACGATGTTCCGATTGTTGAGTTTGAGGCACACCTTTGCAAACTCCGGTGGTGGGTTCTTTCCTCTGCACAGGTTAGACAGAGCCCACACTGCATTCCGGGTCGTCGTGAGACGGTTGGATTTTGCCAACAGCCTGCAGATAAAGAATATCGTATTGCTACATTTTGAACTGCTTCACTTCAGAGGCAATGGTAAGAATTTTGAGGTTATACTACTCCACCAATGAGAGCTTATCACATTCAGGCGGTCAACACAACAAACTATCAACGCACTGTTGTAGAGAGGGCAGGATGTCACAGTTGAGCACGTAGTCTCTGCACTCGGCGTTGTCACCGGCTATGTTTCCCAACGCCCACACAGCCTGAAACACAGGCACCACTCATCATTCAACTTTCTTCACACAGGCCACGCTGCATACAGAAAATCTAAATTTTTACTCAGATTGGCTCCTTAATGGGGAGGTTATTCCCCCGATAGGAACATAGGAGCACTAAACAGAGTTTTCCTGTAGTCCTGGTAAGAAGCCCTCACCTGTTCCTGGACGTCCTCGTAGTCAGAGTTAAGCAGCTCGATGAAGATGGGCACTGCTCCCGTCTCGATGACCACCTTGGTGTGCAGAAAGGTGCCTGAAGCAATGTTGGTAAGGGCCCACGCTGCCTCAAACTGTCGCACAAACACACACACAAGGCATTTAATCTCCTCGTCACATGCTCACCTTTAGAACAACAAGTAAAGAAATGACTGCCAACAATTGAAGAATATAGTTGACTAATTGTGCACAATGTTCTCTATTCAGTTGATGCTAATAGTAATGTTGGCTTCTTCTTATTTTTTAAGTATATATACAAGCACCCACCTGGAGAGTGCAGTTTTCACTTCTCTTGAGGAATTCAACAAATTTAGTAACAACTCCAGCTGTGGCAATTACTTCATCAATGGGTGGATTTGGCTCTGTAGAAAAAGAAGGTAAGGAAATCAGGAGAGTATAAAATGAATCGATTGTTGTCAGCAAATACTTTGCAGATTCAGTTGTAACAATGGCACAGTATCCCCATAACAACATACACCCTACCTTTGGAGAGTAATTTCCTGAATTTCTGTGTCGCGATCAATTGCTGGTCCGGATCATCTGAGAAAATCATCTGAATCATGTCTGGGGTTATAACACCTTCCTACAGAAACAAAATCATGAAGAAATGTTAGTTCTGATAACCAAATATCTAAACATGCAACACAATCATATTACATATATTTGTTTAATTCAAATTTCAAAAGAATTGGAATAAAAATTGAGGACCCACTTACACCCGATACAGGTACAGTTGAACTGACATCTGGATCTTGGATGGGACCTTCTAGCATGGATTCCTCTCCTGAAGGAACACACACATTCCTCCTCTTGAAGAGCTGTGAAAAGAAGGGGTCAAATAGGGACAACATGTCAAATATCCATATATGCAAAGATGCCAAATGCATCTTGAAATAATTTTGACAGGTTATGATAAACAAAAGTATTGAATATTGTTGAGGGAAAAGGTGGAGACAAATCAACTGTAGGGCCAGTCCTAACACAAAGAAGAACTGCCAAATATATCTAGATGCAAGAGCTATCTTTGAACACATCTTCACCTGCTCTTCTCTCTTTTGTTTACGAAGCTGAACTCCCTCTTCCTCTCTCCGACGGCGCATTTCCTGAGGATTAAGTGCCTTGTTCTTGTAGCTCTTCATCCTACAGTTATCACTCCCTGGACATGCCATTGCATCTATTACAAGCAAAGTTACAATGTTAATATTAGATATATGGGACTTTTTCGACATTGTAATGTGTTGAATGTTGAACCAGCAGGGGGACACACCCACTGGCACTGAAGCACGAATTTACAGGCACTGATAATGATTGCTTGCTGGATCCATGGGTAACATAATGTCTACTCATACATTTAATCATCACATCGATGTTTTTATAACTATAGTTATATGTAATTCGTTATCATATTATTAGCCATTTACAGAGGGACTGGTTTAGGCCTAACACAGTAAGCAAAGCTAGCAAACACACTGTCTATACAGGATAAAACTACTGTTTAAATTTTGCAAGGGAGATTAGCCATTAAAGTAAATTAAAAGGTACAAGGCACGGTGGGTGTTTTCCTATCCTAAGCAAGCCCCATAACATTTGGTGGCTTGAACGCTAACCTTAACTCAACCTCTGAACGATAGCTTTTTCAGTGCAAGCTAGTAACGTCGTCGTCAACGTTAATGCTAGTGGTGCTAGCCAACTAGCTAGCTAGCTAAACGTATAGCATCGATCATACAACGAGCTAACGTCTAAAGGCAACCCGTTAAGCTTACATATATATCATTAACATTTGTTCAATGCGTCGTGCGTTCCAGGCTCTTACCCATTTAAGATCAAACTAATCGTATCTTGACGTTGATGCGTTTTTATTTTCCTGCTAACTGTAACTTGCGTTACTTGCTTTGAATCCCCAGCTGAGAGCAATATGGCGTCTTTAAAAATACTCCCAGTCACCCCGATCAACAACTGACGTAAAATCAGTCACCATGTTTTTTGTTTTTTCTTTGCATGCCAGATAGAGAAATAAAACCAAAACTTGCACGTTTCCCCTGAATTAAACTCATACTAGACAGGTAACGTTACGTTAAAGGGAGAGCATATCAGTCAACTGTAACGCGACCTAACATACGAATAGAAGAGTCAATGACTGGGTAAGCTAGTAAAAGCCTAAGCTAACTACAATAGCTAGCAGTTTAGTTACAGGCAAGTGTTAAATTATATATTTTTCTTGGGGCTATGCTAGCTAGTATTATTAGTGATAGTCTTTCTCTTGTAAACAAAGCATTTTTATTTTTGCAATATCAGTCAGAACTAGTGTTTGCTAGTAAATATACAAACTGGTTTACCATTAATAAATGTTACTGGCCAGAATGTCTATTGCCTGTGTATCAAACTGTAGCCTTAATTTTATTAAAGTTTACATAATTTTCTTTAACCAGGCTGAAGAAATGCTGACGTGTGAGATCTGTGGTGAGGAGCTAGTGTTTGAGGAGGACATGAAGACACACATTCTCCTGAGCCACCTGGAGTGTGAGACAATCTGCCCCTTTTGCTCACTGTCTAGTGTGTCTTATGACGAACTAAACGTGCACATTAACATTGCACATCCAGAGAGCGAGGACATTAGAGTAGAGGAAATTGGTTTTCCTATGACCCAAAGACCGATTAATGCGAATGCATCAAGCAGTAAACACAACTTGGTGGAGAAATCTAAACTTGAAATCGCTATTACTAAGTCATCAAAAGACAGATGTGATGCAAGTGGAGGAAGCGTATCCATAGCCACAACGAGTCCTTACACATCTCTGCACATGCCTCAGCAGGCATGCGGGAATAGGACCCCAATCCAACTTCCATCCGTGGCCACGCCTTGTAGTTTGGGTGCTGCTGCTGGAGGTACAGCACCCAACACTGAAACCACCCCAACTGCAACAATTACCAAAGGGAGTCCAGAGGCATCTCCAGAATCATTCAGACTCTGTGAATATGTTGAAACTGGACCAAATACATCTGAGCATAGCAAGGCTAAACAGAAGCGTTTCTCATCTCCTCTAAAAGGTGGATAAGGCTATCCAGCAAAATATTATTAAATTCATACTAAAAACTGCATACCATTTCAAAATAACCATGATTTGGTTGGTTACTTTGTTGTGTTATGTTCTAGAGAAGGAGTTTCCATGCCCCATGTGTGCTCTGGTCTGCAGTGATTGCTTCATCCTACAGGAACACGTGGAGTTACATCTGCAAGAAACAAGCACATCAGAGGGTATATTTTCTGACTAGCCCACACTGACCAACAGAGTAGTCACCCCATATGTCTAAATCAGTGAACATAACCTACCATTAGCATATACTGTAGCATGATTTGACTTTAAACTTCTAGTTTCACCCATTATTAGTACTATAACAGTACTATGTTTCTGCAAACTGCTCCCCAGGTGTGAAGAGTTATGAATGCCCTGTGTGCTCTTTGGTGTGCATCAATAGCCTCTCACTTCAGGAGCATGTTGAGTTGCACCTGGATCATGGTGCAGCCTCAAACTGTGCAGGTTGCAATCTTTTTCCTTACAGTTACACATTAACACTGTTTAAAAAAATGCTACTTGATTTATCAAAGTGTCAAACTCAATGTTAAATGGCAGAAAGTAACATGCAAGGACAAGGAATTTCATATTGATATATTAGTAATAACTAATAATTGCATGTGAGCTTACGATTTTGAAGTGTTGAAAATAAGACTCCTGAGTAGGTTTTTTATTCTTACACTAGTCGATTAAATTGTGTGCCACCTAGTAATATATTGACGGGAAATGGAATTCAATCATGTTTTTGTTTTGTTCCAGGGAACTCTGGCACAGACCATATGTTAGCCAGACGACTTCAGCAAGAGGAGAACCAGAGACGCAAGGAGCAAGAGGCCAAGCTTGAGGCTGAGGAGTTCAAAAAGCTTCAGGTCAGGGGGACCACATGTGCTCTCTTGTTGGAATGCCTCAATCAGATTTACCTTTATTTATCAAGCATGCATTACCACTATAACAAGACAACCCGCATCATATACAGGACATTAGACAGGAGTGGATCGCTTGAATGCATATGGGCAAGCAGTACTTCTGATGACAGACATGTAAATGGTACACTTATGGGAATCGTGGTAATAAACAAGAAGACAGGAAACATGAGCTACGTGGGTCTGTGCAGGCAAGGTCAGGGAAAAGTTTTCTGTAACCTCTGTAACCTCAGCCTTCCCATAACGGAAGTAAGGCGTGTGAACCAATGGATCGGGTTAGTAAGTGTGCGTCAGTGATTGCATGCGTTCAATCATGTGCTGTCTCACAGTGCTGACCTTGCCCTGACCTTAACGGTGTCTCAGAAACAGTTTGGTCTGGATAGCAGTGGGGGCTACCGCAAGCACATGGAGAGGAATTTGGAGCGAGCTGTTTCCAGGGGTCACATGGCCCCAGCTGAGTTCCACACCAAGAGAGCTGAGATGATGGAGGCCCTGGCCACAGGGGTTGATGACTGCAGAACCAGAACACAAGGTGTGTTAACATTGGTGGTTGTCTTGATAACTATAGGATAATTATGTTTCTTTTCAGTTTTATGCAAGGCTTTTATTCTTTGTAGTCGTTCTTTAATGATATGTTGTCTTGGTATTTGGCCCATTTCCAATGCAAAATACTGCACATTATCCCACACAATTGTATTAGAGTTTATTAGAATAACCGGGTGGTAATTTGACTTCCACCAAGCACATAATACATTTCTAAGGAGTCCACTTGGAATTCAAACTCAATTAGTATGAGGACTGGAGTAGAAATATGTTTGGGGACAGTACCCTATTGAATGCTGGACGACATCTTTTCTGGGATATACAGTAGTAGTAGGAGTATGATTGTTATGCGTTTTTGCGTGTATTTTATGTACTGGGATGTCACTCTACTGTTCTATTTGCCTAGGCTTGCTAGGTGCCTTATATGAGTACTACCAGAGGGAGTGCAGAGACTGTGTCCATGTGTGGCTAAGTACAGCGACAGACCACTTCTGTTCCTCAGAGGGGGACAAGGGCTGGGGTTGTGGCTACAGAAATCTTCAGATGCTACTATCTTCTCTGCAAAGAATGGAGCCCTTCTCCACTATTTTACCAGGTCGGTACACAAACATGTACAATAACCCCTCAACTAACAGTTATGATGTGCTACGTTTGCTTTGTTACGCCGTTACAGTGAAGTATTCTCTTCCTTTTATTTTTCACTTGGTTGAGGTGGTTTCTCATGGGTTTCAATCTGTCTATTCTGTATTAATGATTATGTACTCTTTCAAAAGGGACAGTCCCCAACATCCCACAGGTGCAGAGCATAATTGAAGGAGCATGGAGGGAAGGGTTGGATCCACAAGGAGCATCCCACTTTAACCATAAGCTGCGGGGAACAAGTGCCTGGATTGGCGCTACAGAGATTTACGCTGTCCTCACCTCTCTAAAAGTCAGGTCAGGAGAGGGAATTCATCATATAAATATTAATATTACAAACATTTGTAGATTATACAATATTATTATATAATTACCCTAAAATAAATAAATAAATTACATAATTACCCTAAAACATTTTGTTTACACAGTGCCCACATCATAGACTTTCACCAGCCTTCTGGCCCAGGGGACACACACCCTAGGCTGTTTGAGTGGGTGAAGGAGTACTTCTCTCAGTCTGCCAGTAGGGGTATTAGACTACCTCCACGAGTGGTGCAAACCACCAAGCCCCCACTCTACCTGCAGCACCAAGGTGCAGTAGTCATCGGCAACTGTCACTTTGGACAGGGCATTGATTATCCATTCTATTTTCAGTGCAATCTACTCTGTGTTTGACTGGTTGTATTTGTGTGTGCTGTCTTGCCAAATTTTTGTCAGCTGTCTACATCCTTTGTGAGTTGTTACGTTTATTCCCACAGGCCACAGTCGCTCCGTAGTGGGATTGGAAGAGAAGAAAAATGGGAGCCTGTGCCTGCTGTTGCTAGACCCAGGGTGTTCACCTGCAAGTCTCAGGAAGCTGTTTGTCAGCGACAGCGCCATTACAGCAGTGCGCCGCATGAGAAAATTTTCTGGCAACCTCAAGCACAAGCAGTACCAGGTTGTGGCTGTCGAGGGTGTGTTGTCTCCTGAAGAGAAACAGGTTAGTGTCATTGTTTGCTATGTTTGTTTTGGTTAAATCAATCAGGGTATTTGTACCTTTAACTACCTCGGAATCTTGCTTTGTTTTTCAGACCCGAATCCTGAACTCAAAAACACTGCGTGCTGAAAAAATTCCTTGAATCATGAATGTATCATGAACACATTTTCTGTAAATGCACTCTTTTTGAAAGGTGTGACTTTTAGTGTTTACATTTTATTGACTTGCTTTTGAAACTTTAATAAATATTATATTTTTTCTTACCAAATGCATGGTCTGCTTTTCTCTAGCCCATTCAGCTATGGGTTATACGAGTCAAATTTAAAATGCCTTTGGATACACTATGACACTGGTAGTTTCTCCACGGTGCAAGATGTATCTAAATTCTAGCCTTATAAGAAACTTAGGGAAATAAATCTTATCTAAACATCTAGCTTTTGGGGCATAAATACAAACGCATGTGAGCAAACTAGTACACAATATACACTTTAATTGCAAGCACAAGTAGCCTATAATAGAGAACGCTTGTTGACAACTCCTGATGGACAGATTTTATTTTTTTTCGAGTGAAAAGAACATTCTGAGATACAGATTACCCACTGGCCATTGACTGCAATATCCTAATTATATGCACTTGTAATAGAACTGACTATTGTGCCTTATTTTCACCAACATGTGAATTTGTAGAGGTGTGATGACATTGGCCACTCCAGGGTGTCAAGAAATACTATTTGAAACATTGAAATCAAATGAATTGCAGTTGTGCTTATGCATCAGGAGCAGACTGGCTGCCTGCTCATAGAAGGTTGGGTTTGCAGTTGAATGAGTGTACAATCTGATTACTTTGAGTGTACAATCTGATTACTTGGGTTGCTGACGAACCGCACTACATGAGAAGCGTTTTAGAGACTGCAATTGCGAGTGCATTCTTCAGGAGATATCAGACAAGAGCACCTAGGAGATAGTACTCCGGTTTTGCACAGGGTACAGCCTTCGCATAAGCCTCAATTCCTGTCGGTATTCCTCCATTCTAAGTATCAAAACCGAGGATAAGGAGGTTTGGGCCATTTGGAAAATTTAATTTAAGAACTTCCTTGAGTTATACTTGGGATTATTAACACGACGCACTTTGGACTCAACGGGCACTCCAATGGCAGGTAAAGCGGGAAGTTATTTGTTTCAATAAGAATGTTTTTTTTAAGATGGACTTTCGCGTGCCCTTTATTTTTTAATTGTAAGCCTATATATATATATATATATATATGAGTTCAAATTATTTCATTTACATAATTTTGTTATGTTGTTAAAATTGTAGTGCAATTTGCTTAAAGGGCGCTATATCGTCGAAGTTAGAACAAGCATGGCTGTAAGCAACTTACATATTATATGAACTTATGAATATTTGATTCCTTTTCAGATGCCGTCGATCTGAATGATTTCCAACATAAATTGGTGCCACACCTTAACTTCAATTTAATCAAGGGAATTCATGATCCAGATGAGATTGACAAGATTAAGAGTTGGGCAATCCGAGATTCTGATATATTCGCTATTACATATCCAAAATCAGGTGAGGAGACACGGTTGAGTATTTTGTAAAGTTTATACACTACCATAAATATGCAAAAACTGACAATGTATTTATCAAAAATGACAAAAACTTTATAATGTTATAATAATAATAATAATAATAATAACAATGAATTTATATTTATCAAAAATGACATTTCAATTAAAAAGGCATGGAAAAGCATTAAAAAGCATCACGTGGGACAGTAAGCCAGCCTAAACAAATGGGTTTTGAGGTGGTTTTGGAAACAGGAAATTGAGTCCAGATTTTTGATGTCAGGGGGAGGGAGTTCCATAGACGTTATAATAACGAATTCGGGGGACGATCAGGTTGATGGAATAAGCAGTTGAATTAGACTAGATTGTGGATGGCCATCAATAAACTATGTCTCATTATTAGTAAATGTGGGATATAAATTTTTTTATTATTTCTAAAAGATTAGTTACTGCATTTAGACATTAGTAAATTATGAATGAGAAGCTGATCATTATCATCTCTAATTAGACAAATAATCAATGCATAGTAACGGGGACAAATCTGCAGAAAGCAGACTGAACCAACCAAGAATGTGCACTTCATGTCAATGCAAAATTCTCAATCCCCCCCAAAAACAAGAACAAAATAACAGTTATGAATCTATTAGAAATGATAATTATCACACATTTACTAATAATAAGATTCTACTTTATTGATGTGCTAATAACTAGTTATAAAAGAAAGTTATCATAAAGTGTTAGCGAAAAGGAATTTGACAGAGGGAATTACCTGCAATAGGCCTAAGTATTTGAGATTTAGATGCTGTCCTCAAATTGCCCTGGAAACCTTACCCGCACCCTTCCTTTGGAATGTTGCAAGTCTTGTTCTTTTCTCCAAAATAATTAAGTAAACACAACAGATGTGAGATAAATATCTTTCTGGTAAACGAAATGACCGTTTGAAGGCGCACATTGAGTTTGAGCAAAATAGTCTACATTTACTTGGGAGCTCACATAATTGCAATAGGGAATAAGGTTTGATTTCATGAACGAATGAGCTTGGCCTTTGGGACCTCAAAGGGCCAGTTTCCCGAGCATGTTTTAGACCAAAACTCACTGTCAGCGGAGATTCTCCTTTGAAAATGTTGTTTAGTCTAGTACTTGGCTCAATCTTTGTCCGGGAAACAAGCGCAAAGAAATTTTAAGAGAGAGAGGGTTCAGATTAATGGTAACAACTGAAAACTGGAGAGCAATCAAGAGATCAAAACAAGGTGACACCAATTGTAACTACAACATTTTGCATACAAAAACATTGCTCTAATTGTACATTTAATTAGGATCTGAATGTCTTCGTCTCTCTGACTGTTATGTTAGGTACAATCTGGATGCAGCAGATACTTCGCCTCATAGCGGCCAAGGGTGACGTCACAGCTATTTCTCATGAGCCCAATGCCATGCTGGTACCCTGGATCGAGCTGATTGGTAGTGGAGAGCAGTTTGAGTCTGCCTCTTCTCCTAGGCTAAGAGTCAGCCACCTGCACAGCAAGTTTATGCCACTTGGGCTCACACAGAAGGGCAAGGTCAGTTCAATGCATGTTTTTAACGTAAAACATTTTTTAATTGATACTCTTATTATACATTATCAAACCTATTTCTTTCAGGTAATATATGTTACAAGAAATCCAAAGGATGTGCTTGTTTCTTATTACCACTTTCACAAAATCGCAACCATGTTAGAGACACCAAAGGATTTCGATGACTTTTTTGAAAAATTCCTGAAAGGGAATGGTAAGAAAGTTGCTTTCTTAATACCAATATTAAACAACAAAGTGACACTATAGAATAAGCAGTGGTTTTGAGCAGCGCTATAAAGGAATACTTTTTTTATAGTCTACTATGTGATTTTGACTCTACAATGTGACTTTAATCATGCCTTCTTTGGTTTTATTATCACAGTATATGGGAACTGCTGGTTTGATCACATAAAGACTTGGTATTCTGAAAAGGACAAAATGAACATCATATTCGTTAAATATGAAGACATGATTGAGGTGGCTATTAAACATTTTACATAGCATATAAAGTATGCCAAATCTAATCTACAACAGCATGTTTGCATGTCATACTGAAAGGAACACTTGTGGACAGGATCTGTCGTCAGTGGTGGCGAGGATATGCAAGTTCTTGGGGACAGAGTTGACTGATGAGCAGCTGTCCAGTGTAGTGGATCACAGCATCTTCAGCAATATGAAGCAGGACTCTAAGGCCAACTACCAGCTGGTGCCAGACAATCTGCTCAATCACAAACAGGGCAGCTTTATGCGGAAAGGTAGTGTGAGCCAAGCACATAATATATTTATTTACACTATTTAAAATCTTCCAACCTAGTGCCTAAACGGCTTCAGTAGTCCATACCCAAACACTGTTGATTCTTTTAATGATATACTAACACCTATATATTGATTGAATTCCCTTTGCCTTCCATCATCTGGAACAGGAACCATTGGTGACTGGAAGAACCATTTTACAGTTGCACAAAATGAAAGATTTGACCAGGTCTTCAAGGAGAAAACGAAGGACTTTCACCTTTCCTTTGTTTGGGACATCAGTGACATGGAGGTTTAATGTTATTGATTAAGTGGATACGGCTACAATTGACAACCTTTTTATAGAGGTCAGCGAGTAATACATGTATATAGCCCTCCTGGTACCTTAGCAACTTCGACCCAATGGATAGAAGTTTAACCGTTTCATTCTTAACATTCAAATCTTATTTTGTAACAGTCTGTGTGTGTGTGGTGTAATGGAAATAGGGCCCTACTATGTTCTATAATTCTTCAGTGACAATAAATTTGAATGATTTTCCTATGAAACATGCTAAATTCCCAAAAATCTGCAATGTATATTACAGCTGGTAATTTAACATGAAACCAAATACTTGTACTATCCTTAATAAATGATGTATATACTGTAAGTACATATTTAAACAGCATAGGACAAGCAGGATAATTTACGGCACAAAAGTAAACCCATCCATAAATGCAGAGTGTAGTAACACACTCATAGGTACATGAAAAGGATATAGCTGCAACTGCATGGATCTGCTAGGTAACTTCTACACTGTAGTCACATAGTGGAACAATATTAAAAGTAGTAATTCTCTGCTGCCCTCTGTGGGCCAACTGAGGTTAATACTTTCGTGTTGTAGAACTAATTTACGTTATGTCAATCCAGCAGAAACCAGAGCAAGTTGAACATAAATCTGTGGAATTTAATGGCTTTGGGGTGATTTAACAAGGATGTATAAATGCCCTTCAAAATGATTTTGCAGACTTACAGCCAACCAATGTTTATAGTCTATTTAGAAAAAAAGAATGCTGCTTCTTGTTCTTTGACAGGGTTGGTAAAATTGTGTGGATTCTTTCCCATTATAATCCACTAAGGACATTCGGTATCCTGTTGCATATATCCTGTCAGGTTCTTAGTTCAGTCCTCATCACTGCCTAACGCCAAGGGGTCAAAATCAGGGTCATCTTCATCCAGGTCTAGATCATCAATGTCTTGGAACAGTGACTCGTCTACTTCAACATTGTTACCAACTAGAACAGGGAGGCAAATAACCGATAGATAAATACATACATTCATTCATTAAAACATAGTTTACATTTCAGAAATACATAATATATTGTGGTTAAGTTTACCTTCTTCAAGGAACTGTATATCAGATGTGTCAAGATTGTGGTCAGTTTCAAATAGTTGTTTTCCTAAACAAGGAAATAATTTGTGGAAATATACATTAATTAATTTTGGTAACTAAGTTACTACATAACTGTACTGTAAAGACGATACCATGCTGAGCAAGTGAGAATTACCTGTAAGTTTCCCCTTTCCACCCTGCTCCTCTTCCTTTTGTCGTTTCCTTTTTATCTCAGACATCTCAAGCTCAAATTCTGCTTTCCATGCCAAGAAGTTTTCAATTGTGACCACTGTGCCTTGGAATTGTACCTGTTGCAAATAGAAATAGAAACAGTCAAAACCTGTCGGATAGACAGATCTGAACACAATCACTTCTATTGTTTTTCATGTAAAGCATAGCAGATTACCTTCTCATTCAAAATGAACTTCTGAATCAATGGATGTATACCTTTTCTGCTTCTTCTGCTGCCTCTTCCTTCTGCCTTTTATCGTCATCTTGTCTTTTTTTTATCTGGTCAACTATTTCATTTAGCTTTTCTTGAACTGCTGTCACTAATGAGAAAATCATTACCATACCCAGGTTTTCTTCTCCCTGGAATAGGAAACATGCATGTTAACTTAACATTGTGCAAAAACATATAGCGACCAGTATCAAGATTGTAGCTTACATTTTATGTCAATAAGAAGGACTCTATTACACATATACATACATATATATATATATATATATATATATATATATATATATATATATATATATATATATATATATATATATATATATATACACACACACACATCACCAGTGGACTAACCAAAGTATGCAAAATAACAGAAAATCCAAATGGTAAATATTAGAGTGAACTGACATTTATGTGCGTTTATGGTTATATCACCAATGTCCGATTACTAGACCTATAAGCCAGAAGTCCTACAGCTATTCTGTTTTTGGGTTTAACTCCCAGAGCAAGAGGCCTTCTGCAAACCTAAATGTGTAGAGAGCAAAGTTCATACATTCAGTGACATCCCTGTGTATGAGGGTAAACCATCATCCCTGTCAATAGATGGAAGTACATAATTTATTTTGTATAATGAATACTACATTTATCCTATTTAAAGAATACTGCGTTCAGCATTACAAACCTGCTGCTGCAGTAGCGTGAGGACTTCCTGAGCATCTGCATCCTCAAGGTTCTCTTGGGCGAAGATCTCCCACAAAGGGACCTCATCCGGGTACTTTTCCACATATGTGAATTTTAGAGTTACTTCCACCACTATGGGGGAAATAAGTCTGTTATTAGGGACGAAGGGGCAATCGTCTGCTTTGTTGACACATGTCTTACTTGAATAACCAATAATGCAATATGATCTCTTACCTATTGAAACCCATTGTATGGTCACCCTGTACTTAATGCTATGCAACACATGTAAAACTGTACACACAATTGTAGCCCCTTTGGCAGTATCAGTGATTTAATTACAGATTAAACACTTACTTTCATCATCTTCTCCGGTATCTGATGTTACAGTGATGGTGAAGCTAGTTGGCACCTCTGACAGTACTATAACGATAGAAATGCAGTCAGAATAGTGAAATGGTGTTAACTGATTGCACAGGTCCAGACTAAATATACAGCCAATGCATATATTCTATTATTTATTACTGTAGCTGGTTTAGCGTTTAGGTGAATCCCAGTCAGTAACTAGCTATACGTTAGCATTCATAGTGGTCAGAAAACTTGCCAGTCACAATGACTGTCAGTCTCCAACCTCCACGGTCAATTTGCCAGATCTGGTCGAACCAAGTCAACTAGTAACTTCCCGTGCAAAACGACATAATGCCAACCTGCCATATAACGTCGAATAGGCAGTATATTTCATAAACAAAAAGTTGATTCATAGAACTGGCTTGCTCGAAAAAATGTTTAGCGAGCCATCGCCCGGCATGCTAACACTGTAACACAGTGCTGTCCCACGTAAAGTATTATGCTAGGCAGCCACAGCAGCACGGGTTAGATGTCTTAAGCAATAGCGTGTATTACCTGTAAACGAGTCAGGGTAAATAGACTCTATAGCTTCTAGCTCGTTCCTCTGCTCTTCGGCGTAATCTGTCATTTTCTTCTACAATTATCCATAAATTAACAAGAACAACTAACGTTAGCAGTTAGCTAGCTACGCACGACGTGTGCGTGCTCAACAGTGTCCCACTAGTGATCGATCACATCTGGCATCTGCTTTTTTAGGTATTTGTGTAGACAGTTAGATATTTAGTTGGATTTACATAAATGTACTGTTAACGCTTTGGTAAGGTATTGTTTCTAATCAGCAAAAACGTTTTAATTTAAATTCATGTCAGGCACAAGTCATCAATGTTTGTCTGCTTGTGATTATTTGGTCTAGCAGACAGAAGTGACGTATTTCAGATTTTTTTTCCACCTCCACCCCATTCGGAGACATTTGGCTACTCCCTCTTACTACTATGCTCCAACAATTATTAAAAACATGTTCTCTGCATTTTAAAACTTTGATACGGGTCAAATTGACCCGCAACATAATAGGAGGGTTAAACAAAACTAACAAACAGATAATCCAAGTTTTTGGGACACCATTAGGCCAATTTTAGATTATTTGTAAAATAGCTGTGTACACATTATTGCAATTGGAATAGATTTTTAAGCATTAGGTTATCCTAAAGCATTCCTATAGTTAACTTTTTTATAATTCTGCTTGGGGAAAGGCTAATTAGAGCTCACTTATCACTGTAAATAAACAATATCCCTATAGAAACTAAATAAGGAAAGGAGACACGCTTGCAAATTTGTGGGTCACATGTGACAGTGAATAAAGAACAAGAAATAATGCATTTACAGAAACTGTAATGCAGGGCTTATGGAATGGGTAGAATCAAGGACATGTAAGCAGCAGCTCAAGTGTCTTGCAGCCTCCATCCAAATACACAGGGAAAGTATTTACTGTACACACCCACACCTACATCACGACAAACGTTAGTGAATTCCCTTTAGGGCAGTTTACATTTATATTAGGCCTACTCAACAAGATTAAGTAAACTTTGCATAAATTCAGCTTTTCCACAAAAAAGGTCTAAAGCGTTTCAGAGGGACAAGTGTCCGTAAATTAACAAACAAATCAAATACAATTCTGCTTCTGCATTATATAAGAAACCTTAAGAGACAGACTCAACCTTTATCAGAATCAGAGCATTTCCCTAAGTGTGCAATTTATACACAACATCCACTCTGTCAAATATCCCATTTGCACTCAAAGCCTAGAGGTCAAATTCAAACTACTCATTGACTTAGTGGTCATGTTTGTCCAGTTCAGACTAAATGTTTACTTGAATTTTTTTTTTTTTTTTACAATTCCTGCATATGCTAAGTATAGGCTTTTTGAAGCAACTAGAAAACAAGAAAAGCGTGGCCATATTTACTCAAATCATATTTGATACAAGGCTAAACTATACTTGTTTCAGAAAAAATATGGGCAAAAAAGTTAGTTATTCCACATACTAATTTATAGTTATTGCAGTGTGCACTTTTTGTTTTTTCCTGGGCTAAAGCCCCTTAACTGGGCTAAGGAGCAATGAAAACATATTATACAGTAAACATTTTATTGGCAGTACAGTGAATAATACCATTACAAAGTCAACCCATGCTATTTACAGTATATAATAAAACACAATATAGTTTATTAATGTTTTCCTGGAATGCCTTTTAGACGGATCCCTAATTTGTTTTAGATCTGAATCAAAGACACTGGGCAAAGATGCATAACATGATCTGTTTTGTCTTGTATTGAATTGTAACTTTTGGTAATATATTTCTTGCAAAAATCTTTAATTTAAAGAGAGAAAACAGAGGGATAGCGTAATTGAAGAATGTGGACATTGCTTTCTTAGGCTATCTCAGTTCCATGATTATAGTTCCAAGATGGGTGTCTTTTCTGGTGTGTATTCTCTGTCTGCTCGTTCCACATATCGCTGCAGAGTGCTGTAGTACTGATCACTGTTAGAGAAGGTGTAGAGGGCTGAGATTTCCTCCCAGGCTCTGTGTTCGGGAAAGGGGAATTCTTTCGGCTTACAGTTCTCAAAGAAGCTTGTGAGGTTTCTTTCTGCCAACTTTGAGGCAAACTCTATGGCACACGTGTCAAACTGCTGCCTCTCCTTCTCAATGTAGCGCTTCCAGAAGGTCCGCTGAAGGTAGCTAACTTGGGAGCGACAGTTGGTGTAGCATGTGCCGATGAGGCCAACGGTGGCAGAGATCATTATGATACACCAGCCCAGGATCTGCAGTGTACACACATGAGGTTTAGCTTTCTTTAGCAAGATATAAACAATATAGAGCAGTACAAAATCAGTATCACTTATTTGTTTTGAGTAAAGCATGTAATTGTTGACCTGGCCTCTACTCCCGGAACTCACCTGGGACTGTGCCCTTAACATCAGCAGTAACTCATTAGCCTCGTCAATGGAAAGTTTAGACTTGCCACATGGTACACGTGCTAACTCTTCCCTGCAAGCCATTGTCTTGTTCTTACAGAAGATGTCTACCACCACGTTCTCATCCAAACCGCTGACTGCACACTCGTAAAAGGTTCCATTCAGCAGGGCCACACACAGCCACATGACAGGGGCGACACAGGCCCCAGTGATGATGTTAATGAGCACTTTAAGGCAGCCTAAAAAGTTCCCCCTGGGACACAGCTTCATCGGGTTCAGACAGCAGCCAGTGTACAGCCTCCATAACCTGTTACTGAAGAAAAGTCCGAAGATGAGCAACACCAAGAGTGGGCCCAGGAGGAAAGTTACCCCATACGAAAAGTTCTGGTCATGGTTGCATGGGCACTGAAAGGACACCATAGAAAAGATGCGTTCACCTCCGATGGTCAGAATGGCCATGACACTGTAGCCAATGGTGGACTTCTGGTTCAATACAAACTGCACGAGAGCCTGATAGTTATCCATGGTGTTATGCTTCAATCAAACGAAAATACAAACGAAGCGTTAATATTAATTGGAAACAATAGAACAAACTATTTATGTTACATTTAAAATCTCCACAGGCATTCCTTCTGCTGTGCTCTTTCCGGGTTAAAGAACAAAAACATCTGCTGTGTCTCTTTGTGCCCCTCCCTTAGGCTCTTTTCTTTTTCCTTCTCAACTCCTCCCTTTTCCAAGCTCAACTACCCTTCCCTATTATCCCTGACTATATATCATTCTTCAAAAAATCTGTTCTTGGCTTTACTGAATCCATATTTTCCTTGACTTTTCTCTGGACATTTGTTCATATGCCTTTTAATTGGTCCTTTCCTCTGTTAAGAAAAGGTAAAATGGCAATGCAAATCGGTCAGGATCTTACTGATCAGGTTTATCCGGCAATGGACTCAACATGCCTCAGTGGGAGCGGTGCTTTGGGAGTGACAAAGTAGAATTTACAGACTAAACCCTGAAAACTGGCAACAGTTACTCATGTATATGCAAAAATATATTATCTTTTGAAAGCAGCTGAATCAGTTCATACTTTCTTCACTCTGTGGAAACAAAAGCTTAGCTGGGCACTTGGACAGTGTCACATGTGTAAGCGAACACACAAAACCACAGCCATGAATGCAAACAAGACAGAAAGCTAGTCAGCGTGAATGAATACCACATTATAATATGAATTTGCGTCAACAAAATAAACATTGTTCTTGAGCAAACACAAATCTATTCCAATTGCACATGCATATAGTATGAAAATACTAGTTAAACTCATATTGTGCTTACATGTACAGAATATGTTACATACATTTTTTTTTGAAGGAAAATGCATACCACTGTTTCTAAAGCAGCAGAACAAAAACAGTTCTTGTTCTTTCACTTCCTCAGAAGAACGTTCATGTTTCCCATTTCCGAGATGACAGTCTGTCTTCTCATCACTAAAAGCCTCTGAGTGTATTGATTTGTGCAAAGCTTTTAACAATGTCTTTTAGAGAACACAATTTGTAACCTATTACTTCAAAACACGACAGCACTAGGGCAGTCATGCACAAATTTGAGACGTAATGTGTATGGTGAAGAAATTGTGTGTGTGTTTGCATACTGAGAATATGTAAAGAATTTATAGACATGTTAAACACAGCATAGCAGTAAGTATTTGTATTGGAACAGGCTACACATAAAAGGCAATGTGCTGTAGGTTAAAATAATAAAGTGGCCACAATATGAAAGGTACGGTATTACAGTGGAAAGGAAGTAAGTTCTTCAAGCTATAGTACAACAGTAATATTTTCTGCACAATATCGAAAGGCTAAACAAACAATCTTAAAGGCCACTTATTTTGGATATGAAAAGTTCACATGTAATTTTTGTTGGATATTGATAGTGGGTCAATCAGGACAATCACGTGCATGCCGAATTTACAGCACCATCCCATCATCAACAAAGGTGAGCACGGTTGGATTGCCAGCAGGCAGCCCATCAGAAGTGACAGATTTCTTCCTCATGGACTCCCTGGGATCGTCATTGCAGCGCTTTTGGTACTTCTCCACATACTGGTGCAGGACGCTATAGTAGTGGTTCTTATTGCCAAATCTATAGAACGATGAGATGTTATTCCAGGCCTTGTTGGGTGGGGTAGTTATGGTTTCTGGGGAAGTTAGCTGGAAGAAACTTTTGATGTTCCTCTCAGCAAGCTCCTTTGCGTGTTCTGCTGAGTATTTCTCCATCTGTTTGTTCTCCTCCTGAGTGTAAGCTCGCCAGAACTTTAGCTGCCGGTAGCTGATCGGGGAATGACAGCGGGCCACGCATGTTAGAAGGAGGTAGGACAACGCAATGGAGGCAATCAAAATCCACCCTATAATCTGGAATAACAATCAAATATCAGTTAAATTATTTAGGCCTATGTATTTTCTTTACCTAAAATCTTTAGTCGAATAAAAAACTACACATTATCATTGTCAGAAAAAAACAAACAAAAAAACGTTTTCAAAATAAGACTTTCCAAAAGAAAGTGGACTCTTGGCTGAATTTGCCCCCATGAGGGGTAAATTGAGCCTAGGTAGAGGATAAATTAAGCCACGAGGATTAATTGATTATGTTGAATTAAAATTTAACATTTTCACCTCATATAGGCCTAATGCTGTTTTAAAGCAAGACAAATGCAATACCACATTGACATCTTACATGTTTCTTTTAAAAATAAAGTTTACAACTTCAACTTCATTTTCTTCTCTTTTTCAGTCTATTTCTTGTCTTGCCTCAAATTACCTCCTCCCCGCCATTTTGTTTTCATCCAACAGTTTAGAGCTAACATTATGCTAACAGTATGGTCTCATATATTGTAACTTCATAAAGCACTAACACGTGAGATTTTTCCAAACTTGTCTGTAATTGTTCAGAGACAAGCCTCATGACTCCTTAAACATAAAAAATCACTTTGAACGGCAACAAAACATATGTACGTTTTTAAACGTAACTGAGCGTACCACTTGTTCCATGGGCCTCTCTCCATCACAGGCTGAGTAAAAAAGATTCATCTTCAAAAATGAGTGGTCACATGACAAATTTGGTCTACAGTTTCCTAGAATCAAGGGGTGGTTCAACTTTCCAACAAGCTCAATTTACCCAGCTCTCCCCTATTATTCTTGCATGCATTACAGGAAAACGTTATATGAACACAATAAAGATGGGCTAGCGTTTGATTAAGTGGAAACTATTTTTTTTAAATAATTTGGCGATGCTTTGTTTTCTGACACTTCTGCTTAGAGTCAACGACTGATATGAACTCTTAATTTAGTGTTGCAGACTGTGTGGCCGTTATTTCTGGAGAAAATGTATTGATATAGCTCCACCACCATTGTATAAACAGAGACAGTTTACAACATAACAATGCTGGCTATATACAAACGTTCGCCATGGTAATTTTTGAGACTCAGTCAATATCCCACCTGCGATTCCGCGCGAAGAGTAGTCAGCACGTCCTCTTGGTCTAAATTTCTATTACACGGTAGCTTGTAAAGATTAGCTTGACACAGTGGTTTCTGACCACATAGATGATCTTTGAAAAGCGTTACATTTAAGCCTGTCATTGCACACTCAAGAAAATTCCCATTGAGTAGTGCCACAGCAATCCAACTTATTGGTGCTATCACAGATACAGTGGTAATCTGCACGAATATGATAAAACCAGAAGAAAATTTTTTCCATTGACATTTTGAATTGCTTAAACATAATCCAGTAAACAATTTCCACGTTTTATTACTAAGGATGTAACCTAATATTAAAAGTACAAGTGCTGGCACTGTCAAAAACACCATGCCATACAAAAAGTTACTGTGGCTGCAAGGACACCTGAATACAACAGATGAAAATATCTGCTCACCACAAGCAGTCAATAATGCAACTAAACCGAATCCGAGGTTTGTCTGCTGTTTATTAGCAATATTGAGAACAGTTCTGAACATATCCATCTCTAAATATATGCACTCTATAGCTCCAGATTAAGCTTCTGAATACAGGAAACATGTTGAAGGTAAGACACTTTCGATTCCACTCTTTGGTCTGTGTGTCGTCACGTTCTGTGGTGAACCCTCAGGCAAACATCAGACCATCAACATTGTTTAGAACGACAATGACATGACCAGTCAGAACACGTTCCTGCAAAGGCCAAGTCGAAAAGACATCCATTCTAGGCAGTGTTGTGTTAGTTACTGGAAATTTACTCGTTATCGCTCTAAAAAGTAACTAAGTTACTTTACCGATTACTCCCTTAAAAAGTAATGTGTTACTAGGGTTAGTAACTTTCCCAAATTACTCAAACTCTTCTTTTAAGTTTAGACTTTATTTTTCTATGACACACTGCCAACTTGTGATCGTTCTGTGGTACTTTGTATTAGACAATAGGCCGCCCCGATGTATACATATATTTTAAAACAGCAACACAAACAATAATCTAATACACCATGAATTGTCTACTTAGCAATGCATAAACCACACACAAAATATTTGAAAAAAGTGTAATAACTTAATTACATAGTGTCATAGTTACAATAACTGTGAGCATGTGTTTTTACATATCACACTTCAGTAATTATCATGGAGAAACAAGTTTACTAGCAACTTAATTACGCAGTGTCATAGAATATGTTACACATTTATTCAACATTTTATTAACCCAAGCCCTCACCTCAGACTCAAGCTTTTCCTTGTAAAACATGGACTTGCGTTATTGTAAAATGTGTCCGGATGGTGGCGATAGTGCTAAATAACTGTTGGTGGTCAACCGTTCCTTCAAAAAAAGAAAAGAAAAGAAGATATCTGAACGGAGCGGTCAAATTTCGGAAAGCCAAGTATCAAACAGTGATATATTATTATTCTGTGAAACATATTAGAGCAGATTACTGATTGTTGTATAAAGTTAGTGTTAGGGAGTTATTCCCCAAATTTCCGTTGCTAACAGATCACCAGACATGGCAGAAAACATGACGCTAGGTGAGTCATCTGACGCATTAGCCAACTGAAGCTAGCGCGACAGCGTCGTACACACTATAATTTTAACGCTAACAGTTTACACCCGCTAATTAGATAACATTTGCCAATGCCACCTTGCTACCAAATATTAATTTGTGCGGTTAGACATGTGGTGGTTATTGTTGGCCTCGAGTACCCAAAGTTTCCTTAATAATAGCTAGCTACTCTGCTAAAGTATACACACAGTCAGTGACGGTAAACTGACAGAGGCTAACTAACGTCACACTACTACTACTAGCTAACCTTAGCTAGTTGCAGCGTAGCAAACGACTTACTAGCGTAGCTCGTCGCTTTTTAGTTTTGCAATTTTAATTTTAATTAGCTAGCTTAGAGCCACGGCTGTATAACTCCAGTTTAGTCATAGCAACGCCTGTATTATGTGACACTATGAAGAGAAACGTGAACGTTAAACGTTCATTCAACTACGATAACACTTTCTTACTGTCTTTAAATAAGAACAAAACGATGCAAAGCACCACAACTCTTCTTCACCCGGGATGCCAGACCAGGAAAAAGTGATAGCTGCTAATGCACTTGAGGCATTCACGGTTCGTCAAAATCCTCGTTCATCCTTGTTGGTCAATTTCTAGTTTGTTGTTTACCAAATTGTAATTGGATAGGGTATGCGTTGACACATTTACTACTTTTTTCACAGGCTGGGAAATATGAAGAGTCCATTAAACACCTGGAACATCTTCAGGAACTCAATAAAGAGGACTACAAGATTGCAATGAATAAAGCAATCGCAGATTTTTATAAAGGTGGCCAATCCACCACTGGAACCTTGAAGCAGACTCTAATGGCTATGAAAAACAAGGTACACTACTTGCATGACAGTAATTGGTCGTTTGGCCACAGCTAACCAACTTGTGTTTGATGAAATAAAAGTTGACCAATGCTCATGACTGCAATTTTTTTTATTTTAGGTTCACACTTCTGTTGAAGACATTGATGGTTTGGATGATGTTGAAAATAGCTTGCTTTACTACAATCAAGCAATCATTCACTACCACATGCGTCAATACTCTGAAGCCATTTCTATTGGAGAAAAGTTATACCAATTTCTAGAACCTTTTGGTATGTTTTAGTGTTTTACATGTGGATAGGTAATCGAGGAATCAGAAACAGAGTGTTATGGGAAACTATGACATCACACATTAGAGACAGTGATACAAATTATACGTTAGTGTAATTTGTAACAACAGTTTGACACGACTTGATGGTTTCATTTGTCCTAGCAGAAAAGTTTGCTCAGGCAGTGTGCTTCCTCCTGGTGGATTTGTACCTGTTAACCTTCCAGCCGGAAAAGGCTCTCCATCTTCTTGCTGTGCTAGAGAAGCTCACAGTGCAAGGAAGCAACAAGAATAGCAAAGGAGAGGTGGGTATCGTCTCTTCCATGAGACTTGTGTAATGCAGTAATTTTTGTCTGCAATGAAGTATGTGAGATTAAGGAAATTGATAGATTGAACTATGCCCTTTTCTACATACACCCTTAAGTACATTTGTTAAATTTGTAAACATGATTTAGGTGTCCCTAATTGAAGGCTCAGCTGTACTGCATGTGTACTTACATTGAGGTCGTTTGTCCAGGGGACATTTGGAGGAAGGTGCAGGTTCCACATCCACAGGGACCCTGTAGTAGAGGCTGCAGACCATATTCAGCATTTTCTCAGGGAGCTTGGAGGACAGGTTATTGAACCATACACTACCACTGCTAAGACAAGACCAAGGACAGAAGAGGAACAGCTTAGTTATTTTTAGATGGAATTTGACTCCATTCTAAAGTGGGGTTAAGAGAACAGAAAATGACTTCTACTTATTTGGATTAAAACGTTGGCTTTTGACTAAATAGTTATTTAACCTCTCTACCAAAACACCTGGTAAAGCTGCTGAATTGTTGTTCTTAGCGACAACTTACAAATGTCGGCTGATTGGAAACTTTTTACACAATGTATTCATTTTGTAAGTTTTTTTTTTTTTTTTTTTTTTTTCTCCTCAGAATGCCAACATTAGCAAAGATGGGGCACAAAAGGCAGAGTTTGTTGCCTTGATTGAAGCAGCCAAGTCAAAGATGCACCAGGTAAGAGATTGATTATTTTCTTTTGAATATAATTCCATGATTAGATTTTGCTCTTTGCTATAATTAACTGACTTGTCTTGCTGTCCCCAGTACAAAGTGCGAGCCTACATTCAGATGAAATCCTCCAAGGCATGTAAAAGGGAGATCAAATCTGTGATGAACACAGCTGGAAATGTGGGTGAAAACGTTTGTCATCTATGCAACCCAGGGTCATCATTGTATTTGAGATGTGACTGAAGTAACTGTGCTAATACTATCTATATGGTTTCCTATCCATGTTCCCCACTAGTCTGCACCATCGCTCTTCCTTAAGAGCAACTTTGAGTACTTGAGAGGAAATTACCGGAAAGCAGTGAAGCTATTAAATAGCTCCAACATCGCGGAGCACCCCGGGGCCATCAAGACAGGTACGATGACTGAATGAAACCACACACACACATACACACACACACACACACACCCTCAGGTAGCTTAAGTATGCTTGCCCTCAGGAAAGTTAGTATTTAGTCAGCATGGTGTTTGTTTTCATGATATGCATGTGTCTTTATGTGGTCTTTTCTCAGGTGAATGTGTGCGCTGTATGTTCTGGAACAATCTGGGTTGCATTCACTTTGCAATGGGGAAGCACAATCTGGGCATTTTCTACTTCAAGAAGGCCCTGCAAGAGAACGACCACACATGTGCACAGCTTGGGGACGGCAGCAATGGGCAATGTGAGTGGACAACAAAACGACTGTGTGTGTGTATCTCACACAGAAAGTGAGTACGCTGACGATTCTCTCATCTGGTGGTATGTTGATCAGATGATGCATCTCTGTCCCCTCAGCTAAGAAGTTCACAGGCATCCCCATGTGCGCGCTGCTAGCCAACAAGCGATACGAGCTGCTCTATAACTGTGGGATCCAGCTGCTGCACATTGGACGGCCCCTTGCTGCTTTTGAGTGTCTGATGGAAGCCGTTCAGGTGTACCACTCCAACCCTCGCCTCTGGCTACGGCTGGCAGAGTGCTGCATCGCTGCCAACAAAGGGGTAGCGACACCGAGATGCTTTCTTACACTCTGAGTCCAACACATTAACGTTCTTGTTATTGGTCTGTCAGTTCTGCTCTTCCTCATTGTCTCTTGCACGTACAACGTCAAACTGATGATGTCCTTACTCTCCCACACATCGTCCATGCCGTCTCATTACAGAACTCCGAACAAGAGAGCAAGGGTCTGCCCAGCAAAAAAGGTATCGTTCAGTCCATAGTTGGGCAAGGATACCACCGCAAGATCGTCCTAGCATCCCAGTCGACGCAGAACACTATCTACAGGTTTGTCTGCTCTTTTTGCCCACTAGCATGTGTTCTACATTTGTCTGTGTCATTGTATATAGCCAGTATTGTCAAGCAGAAGGCCATAGGCACACGAGTTGTTAGAGGGCGTCGTCATGTCAACACAAGTCTGATGGACGACAGTCACATCCCGGCGTCAATCAGCTGTGAACCTCTTTTTACTTTGGTGTCCATGCCAGCTTTAATCATGTGGGAGTGACACTTTTTTTTTTTTTTCTGGTGTGTGAACAGTGAGGGCCAGTCAGCAGCCATCCCAGTAGCCAGTATGGAGTTTGCTGCCATCTGCCTGCGCAACGGCCTGTTACTCCTCCCAGAGCACCAGCAGCAAGATGCCAAAACAGAGAACGGCTCCAAGAACTCCAGCCAGTCAGGCAGCACGGAAAGTGGCAGCGAGAACAGCGACGCCTGCAGGTTAGATTCCCTGACACACACACACGCACACACACGCACGCACGCGCGCACACACCATAAGGCTGTTCGTGACCAAATCAAGAGCCGATCCCTGCCGTTTTGTTGTCCAAACTCATCTGCGATCTACGTCCTCTGGTGTGTGTGCTCTAGTGGGAAGGGCCAAGAGGCGGACAAGTTCCTGTCTGCAGCGCCGTCCTCACCACTGAGGAAGCAGGAGGTGGAGAACCTCAGGTATGGAAATACCTCCCTAGAGTTTATCCTCTCATTCGTCAAGTCTGTACTTGTATCCCTCCTTTTAGTGACGCAATCCTCCCTATTCTGTGTCCCCTTGCCTCTGTTGTGTTTTTTGTTATGTGCATGTTGTTTGCCACAGGTGTTCCATCCTGGCTTGCAGTGCTTACGTTGCGTTGGCGTTAGGAGATAACCTAATGGCCCTGAACCACGCGGAGAAACTCCTCCACCAGACCAAGCTATCTGGGTCCCTCAAGTAAGAACGGGTTCCCCTTCTGCCTGGTTTCCCTCTTGGTAAATGATAGCCCGAGCGACTATCCTTTTCCGTATTTTTATATGAACCCCCTCTGTTCTTTTTCTGTCTCCTTGTCTTCCAGGTTCCTGGGCCACCTCTACGCTGCCGAGGCACTAATCTCCATGGACAGGATCTCGGACGCCATCGGCCACCTCAACCCCGAGAACGTCACCGATGTGTCCCTGGGAGTAGTGCCAAGCGAGCAGGACCAAGGTGTGGCCAAGAATCATGTCCTCCTTAGTAGCGTTGTTTCTCCTGCTATGTTACTGTGTTACGATGTACTTAAATACATGTGTTTGTGTTCACAGGGTTAGACAAAGGAGATTTGGATCCCGTGGAGTCTTGTGAGTGTACGGTCAAATCGTCGGTCGCAACGTTTTACATAGCACACAGATCCAACCGCAAGGTCTCACGTACAGTATGGCCACGTTTTCTCTCTTGACGCGATCCTGTGTGTGTTTGCGTTGCAGCAGGGAAGCAGACCCCTCTGTGTTACCCCAGTAGCGTGAGCTCAGCTCGGGCTATGATGCTCTTCAACTTGGGCAGTGCCTACTGTGTGAGGAGCGAGTACGAAAAGGCCCGCAAATGCCTGCATCAGGTATTGTATGCATTTATACGTAACACGCACACACACCCACCTGTATTACACCTTCAAAACTATGAACCAATAAGTGTCTCTCTAGGCGGCGTCCATGGTTAACACAAAGGAGATTCCTCCAGAGGCTATTCTATTGGGGGTCTACTTAGAGCTGCAGAATGGTGAGTGTTTGTCCTGAAATACTACCAACGTCCTTGTAGGGTTAACAGCTGAGGATGAGATTGCCATCTCTAAATGAGTATAAGGTTTAGGACAGTAGGACATATTGCTGACAATCACCCGTCAACTCGCCTTTGTCTTAGCCTCTGCTTTTCTTGCCACAGGGAACACACAGTTGGCCCTGCAGATCATCAAACGGAACCAGCTCCTCCCCAATACACTTTCGACACCCTCCCCGGACACGAGGAAGAAACCAGTACAATCTTTCCAACCTGTCCAGCCCATCCAGCCTATCCAGATGCCCTCCTCCTTCACACAAGTCCAGCGCAAATGAGCCCTCTTCCTTGCCCCTCCCCCTTCTGTCCCTCCCCTTGTCCCATGCACGTCACCCCAACACCTGACCGCCCACACACGTTGTTGGATCTCTTCTATTAGACTATTGATTATTTATTAAGCTGCTTTCTCTCAGCATCAACAGACTGTAGGTAGGTCCTCCTGATATGAAATGCAGAGGTCTCCTATAAGGACACACTGGCACTGTGACTCTTTGTAAGGTCGGAATGGGGGATTCTTATGAGGAGGAAGAAGGGGCTTTCATTGTCAGCTTATGTATCTACTGTGCAGAACTGGCGTCCTTCTCTGTTCTCAGAGTTTACTTTCCATTATGTAACTGACATCTGTGAATATGTGTACTGTCTTTGGGCAAATTAAATGTGGAAAATAAAATTTATTTACAGACAGTAGTCCTAATGCCTGACATATTTTTGACTGTTTCGTAAAAAATATGCAAGAGCTCTAGTGTGCCAAAGTGATCAGTTTAATTAGCATTTTAGTATTCTAATGAGGAACTTGATAAAACTAAACAATCTTATGCCCTGTTGGCTGTAAAGTATGACACCTGAAGGCAGTATTTGTATTTGAAACTGGTCAAGGGTAAAAAGAGGCCCTCTTTAATAGTCTTATAAACCACAACAGTATCCCTTACTAACAGCTTTGCATCAGTTGAGCCAAGTGCAAATAATATTTTAACCAGGCAATACAAGAACCCACTATTTTATGTTTGCATTTTCCAACATCAGAGCATCCCACAGTATTTAAATAACATTTGGATGGATAGATGCTATAAATGACAGGGATGTGTATCTAGCCAAGAAACAAGACAATAATCTAGATCAGTCTCCTGGAATTTGCAAAGTGGGTCAAATTTACTTTATCACAACTGTTTAAAGCAGGGATTGCAATGACAATACATATGTAAACACCTGATAACTCGAGATGAGTGCACATGAAACACAAAACAAAAGGAGGTATTTAACATTTTCTCAAATACTGAGTTTTATTTCAACCTGTATAATATTGATGTAACTTAGGGAAGGACTTCAAACAAATTTGCTGTAATATTTTTGGCACATGCATACATTAAGGTATAAAGTTATCAATACCGTTTTAATGAATAAAAACATTGATTTTGATTCTCATCAGAAAATAATTGACCCATTCAAAACAACCTGCACATCCAATTTATCGCTTGAACATTGAATTCCTTTATAAGACAAAAGATTGGCTCTACACAAGTATATCTTTTTTAGTTCCCTTGCCATAGTAACGAAGAACAGGTGTTCTAGTTTGTTCTAGTTTAACCTTATTTTGTGACTTGACGAGTACAGACGCACTCGAACTACATCTTAAACATAATTTAAGATTGAGGCTTATTGAGGTAGTTGCTAATTGTGAAGAAATGTATTCATATCTCTCAGTAGAATATTTCACACAATTATGAATAAATAAACCTGACTATTGACTCAGTCATGTACGTGCGATTGATTTTAATAAAAATAATCCCTGCACCAAGTCTTAACCATCACATTTGCAATCTTTGAGGTAACATGTTTTCAGAGGTATTCAAGAAGAAAAAAACAGCATCAATTCTGATAATAATTTAGTATAGTGACTAGTGGCACAAATGACATGAATTCCTTTATGGGTACAACATTAGTTTGAGCGGTGCTTGATCAATATTTATTATGGTTTAAGCAGTATTTTGCTTCAGCATTTTTCAGCAATGCACTGAGGTAGAATCATTTATGAAAACTTCACTGTAAAATCTCTGCACAAAGGAAAAAACATTCATGCAAAGCGTAATGAGGTAGGTGTGACAGAGAGCAGATATTTAGAAAATGTGTATAGTTCCCTGAGAAAATCTGAATATTCGATAGACAACCACGAAAATCGTAACACATTTGGCAAGAGGAATATTGCTTTCACATACTGCATAAAGGAACATTGATTAGTAATACAGGAATGATCTTTGTTTTGGACACACATACTACTGGTTTGTGAAAAGATGAAAAGCTAATTCTCTAATGCTTAAACTGCATTTTATTACAGAATATATCTTGCCTAGAACATAAGAATTCGGTTGTGTCCAAAGTCCACAGCCACAATTATTCCGTCAGGAGTAATAGCTATACCCGAAGGGCGATCCATCTGCCCAAAGCTACCATCCGGAGTGCCAAATTTGCATAAGAAGTTGCCATTAGGCTCGAAAACCTGAATGCGGTGATTCCGCGAGTCAGCCACGATGATGCGGTTCTCTGTGTCAACGGCAACACCTTGGGGCCTCAGAAACTGCCCATCCCCAGTGCCCTCAGACCCGAGAAAACGTGCTGCCTGACAGTCTGGCCTTATGACCAACAGACGGTGATTGTTAAAGTCTGTCACCACTAGGTGGCCCTCTTGGCTAAAAGCCACGCCTCGGGGGGAGTCAAAGTTTTTCCAGAGAGTTCCCTCAAACCCGTACTTGTTGATAAACTGTCCTTCCGGACCAAAGAACTGAACGCGGTGGTTTCGAGTGTCAGACACCAGGATGTTGCCCTCGGAGCTGACAGCCACGTCCCATGGGTAGCTGAACTGCCCGTTTTTGGTCCCTTTCTCCCCGAATTTGAGAAGAAACTTGCCCTCAAAGGTGAAGATCTGGATGCGATGATTGTCCTTATCAGATACAATGATTCTCCTTTGGCTGTCGCAGGCCACCCCGGCCGGCCGGTCAAACTGCCCTGCCTGGTAGCCTAGCGTACCAAACTTGCGGTGGAAGGAGCCGCGTGGATTAAAGATCTGCACTCTGTTGTTGCTCCTGTCAGCCACCACCACGTAGCCCTCCTTATCTACACACACGCCCCAGGGACGACACAGCTGCCCATCTTTATCCCCCTCGCTGCCAAACGAGGCCATCGGCTGGCAAATGGATCCGTAGCTACGGCCTGACTTGACCAGAACTTTGAAGGGGCTTCCTTCAATGTGCTGGTTGCAGGTGAGCACGGAAAGGAGGTGTTCTCCCTCGTTCTTGGGGAGGTAGCTGACCGTGTAGGAGCCGCTCTGGTGGTCAGAGACCTCCGCGTTCAGCCAGTTGCCATCGGGGGTCGTGAGCAGGGCCGTCACTTCGTCTCCCCCTGAAAGCCTGGGCTCTCCGTCATGGTCGTATCCCACCACCGTGAAGGAGGCCGTCTTTCCCTGCAGGCCCTGTCTCAGGCCTTCTCCATGGGCCTTGGTGAGTGGGGCATATGCCCCGCTGCTGATGAGCCCCATGGCTTGGATGGCCTGTAGGAGGGCCTGGTCGGGGGCTGTGAGCAGGATGCGGTCGTCCTCTTGGGGGAGCAGCAGGCCCCTCAAAGACTTGAGCTCCTGGATCTGGGCCATCACGCGCTCCCGTGCCAGTAGCAGGTCTAAGCTCCCGCCCTCTTCCAGGACCTGAGTGATGGTAGCTATGGTGCAGTCCAACTTGGTCAGGTTCTGACGGAGCTTTTCCACTTGCAGATACAGAGACTGGGCTTTTACCTGCCGGATCTTTTCAACCTAACCAGGAGAAAGAACAGACAAAGAGGAAACATTGGGTGAATAGAAAGTTAGGGCAACAAATGTGGCATGTGGGAGAGTTTCATAAATAGATCCTGACTTTATCCACTCAACATAAGGAAAGACAAGTTTTATATACTTAATATACAACCATAAAATACGATAACTTTGTATAATTGGAGATAATTGTATGTTACTTTGTGAGAACTATGTATCATTTGCCATCATGCCACTTGCTTGAATTCACCATCATGAAATTTGTAATGCACTTGCAACTGCAGCATACCTTCCATAGCAACTGGTGCTCGCGCTCCTCCATGGCCTGCTTGTGTCGGAGTGTCACGGCCTTCACCTCTGACTGAACCACTTTGACCCTCAGCTCAACCTGCTCGGCTACTGCCTGGGCCTTCTCAATGCTCAGCTGACAGGACCAGGAGTACAGCAGGGGTTAATTAACTCAAAGGCAATGCAAACAGCATGCATTTCT
Organism: Galaxias olidus; assembly: GCA_026901105.3. Taxonomy (NCBI): domain Eukaryota; kingdom Metazoa; phylum Chordata; class Actinopteri; order Galaxiiformes; family Galaxiidae; genus Galaxias; species Galaxias olidus. The sequence goes on from JAPMUY010002838.1 coordinate 95,289, forward strand.
AATGGGGGCATGAATAATGAATTAAGCCTCTTGATTTTTTATTCATACGAGTATCCATAACAAAATTAATCTTGATCCACGTTTTCCCGACAACAATAGAGCGCACGCACAAAATATTATACGGACACTTGCTCTGATGCCAGCAACACCATACTGACCAAAAGCAGGTCAATTTGTTAGCAAGTAAAATGAGCTGGATTACTTTAGCAACAGACCCTACTCTACTCCATATCAGTGTCCGGGAGTGATATGCAGCCTCTTTCAAAGTCCGATCAGGGGCGAGTGGACAAACGGCAAGATAAGCAGGAGTTACAGAAAAGAGGCTGGTGATCCCTGGACCACAGAGGGAGCATTGCAACAGCTGGGTGGTCAACACTGACATGGCGTCAGAGACAAACTAACATGTTGCCCATAGCTAGCTAATCAGCAGGAAAACGTTAAACAATTAAGGCAGGGGCCACATTGGCGTGAGATAAATAATGCTAGACTGCTTTACATGAGCAGATACTGGACTATAGGCTATAGCAAATAATTTTATAATAATAATAATAATAATAATAGAAATAGTAGGTCCAGAACTTCAAATGAACAGTGTGTGCCTGCTGTGTATTGAATTTGAGGTGGCTTTTTGAGAGGTATGAAGGACTTAGGGGATAGATAGATTTAGAATACATTGAGTTGAGGGAGTGGTGAAGAAGCTAGAGGTTTTGTAATTTCTCTCCATTGTGCCCTTTATTCCTAGCTACATGTTTGTATCCATCATCATAGTGTAAAAACAGCTGTATTAAACACCTTGTGTTGACTCTGGAGATGGCCGTCATTAAACGTGATCAATGGCTCAAGTGGCCTAGTCTGCAGCAGCGATTTTTCTACACAAGTAAGTAGAAGTACTCACATCAGTAAGGTATGGGGTCTCATATTTTCTATCAATTGTGGCACAACTCACATTTGACAGAAATTAGTACTTTAGATCATTCATGGACGGTAGAAAAAGCTTTAGAAGACCACAACTACAAAGCCCCCACCGAAGCACTATACAAGGCCCAGTAATGGTAACTGAGCATGGTGTTAAGAGGACCTGTCGTACCTGTATAGCCTGCCTGCCCTGCTGGGCGTCTGCCAGGAGCTGGATGGTGAGGGTGTGGGAGTCCTGCAGGGCGTCATGGAGGTAGCTGATGCTGTGTCCCTCGTGGCGTCCCACACTACACTCCCCACAGATGGGCACCGAGCATGTGTCACAAAAGAAATGCAGGAACTACGAGGAAATATACACAAAGGCAATGAATCAACAATGCCAAATATTGGATTATAAATTAGATAGAAAATGTTGTGTTGTATGATAGAAAATGGTCTATACTGTGGAGCCAGGTACAAAAAGCCAGGCACTCTATAAGGAAGACAAGAAAGGAACCGAAATAGTTGCGTTTGTCAGCTGCCAAGAACATAAACAAGACATTTGTTTCTTATAAATGTGTTAAGAGATTATTTCTACAGCACATGGACGACTGGCACATATCCAGGATTCAATTCAAGAAAACGGTACAATGCTCATGCTAATCCCCATAGTGACAGTCACAACAATGCTGCCTGATGTAAACAGGTCCGTATTCTTAGAGGACACCAAGATGGCGGTCTCTGAAGGTCTTGACTGTGTATTACTGAAGTATCCGATAGCACACTGGAAGGCCAATTTTTTTAACTTTGGGAGGTTCACTATATGCCACAGCACACTTCCCCAGATATTTGAGGAGGCTCACATTCACATACTTTATAAAATTCACAAAATAAAAGGGTCAAGCAGGTTTTTTTTTTTTTGTTAGTGTGTGTGTATTGAGGACTGATAAAGGAGATACCCCTTCACCAATGAAGACTGTAGCCTCATCACAGACCACCAAAACAGACTGAAGTGGGATAGCCAGCTCTTACTGTATTTATCTAAATACCTTCCCTCCCATCAAACACAATCTTAAATATCCCCACCAAGTGAAGATTGTCTACAAACTGTATCGGTCCATTGTATAATTTTTTTAATTTGCATTTATTTTTCTTTCACCTTTTCACTCAGTCTTGCAACCAACATATGACGAAACAAACCCCCATCCTTCCTGTCCACGCTCAAATAACAGCATATCTAGAAATAAATTACCAAATGATACAGATTTACTGCTGCGTCTTTTCTTTCCACCTTGAACTGGGAGAGGCCTCAAACACGTAAAGACCCAGACTTGGGATTTCACTCTAGTAACTGACTGCCAAATGTAAACTGGGAGTGAGCGGCAACACTTCCACTATGTTAGTGTGTACAGAGGTCATACTGTGTGTGTGGGAGGAGGGGCATGGAGCAGGAGATCTAGACATGCAGGGATGCCAAGTCTGCGGCTGACAAACCCAAAGCTCTGATGGGTGCCGGCTCTCTAGATCCTGCACTGGAAGAGGCCGTTCATATTCTATTGGCCAGTGGGAGAGTCCCCTGGTGAATGAGAGCAAATGGAGACAGCAAAGTACATCACAAAGAACTAACATGTACTTCGACCATAGGGTAAAATCCACAATGGGCAGCTAGTGAACGACCATTTCAGATGGTACAGTTAAATGACAGTTGAAATACTGTTTGCAATTATGTTGAACTATGAGTGCTACTTAACGACTGAAGATGAAAGGTGACTCGGCTGGCCCACACTAGGCAGTGGACACAGACGGCTGACATTCCAGTACCATCTTGAAAAATCACAGGTGTCCATCAGCCCTTCCACAACCATCCATGTGCACAAGCATAAAGTGCACTACACAAAAAAAAGTCTGTTGTACACACACAAAAAGCTCAAACCCCACACACACACACACACACACACACACACACACACACACACACACACACACACACAAAGCGAAAACCCAGCAGCACCCCCAAGGGAAAGTGGCGGCCTCTGCAGATGACCTCATTGGCTGCTCATGTGAGGCAAAACTAAATCAGCTGGAGCCCAGCCCGTCCATGGAGTCTCTCTCTCTCTGTGTGTGTGTGTGTGTGCATGTGAAGTAAACAAGTATATTTATGTTTTCACAAAAGAGATAGTAAATGTACATTAAGATACATGTAGGAGTTCAATAGAGATGTATATGGTAAATTTTTTTGTATACTTAACATACTTGACTGAAAACATTGAATATGTTGCAGCGGAGAGCATGGAGGCCTTGACTGTACACTTTCATCTCAAGCCCAAACATCATTCTCCCTCGCAGATATTGACATGATAACTCACTATTTTCTAGTGAGAAACAGATTGAAGACATATACGAACATGTCTCCAATCCCATTCCTAAAAGTCTGGCTTTGAGGGAATGCCAACAACAGCTACCTCAAATAAATGAGTGATTCCATGTGGACCTGGAGTGGGTTTTGACTTTTTATGTGCCTGCTGAGGGGGTAGATAAAGATAAGTATCCATCTGCTGACTGTCTTTAACCCTCCTAAACCAAGCTATCCAGGTAGGATGCACATTACTGACGGGGCAAGAAGCTGAAGCAAACCATGATTATGTTCACCATTTATTTAGTACTTTATACGCCTACTTTGTAACTAGACCAAGTAAATGGCAATACGACTTTTACTTAAAAGCAATGTGTCTGTCTGACACCACAAATAAAATGGATTCCATGTTAGCTACTGCGCACGCACGCACGCACGCACGAACGCACGCACCCACGCACGCACCCACTTCACCTTTTACTTTCCACCATTTGTAAGGAACGGGATCTGCAGACAATTCCAAGTGCTTTCTTTCCCATACCAGTCCATCTGTCTTCCTTCGTATAGCAGCATTAAATGTAATATGTTCTACTGGCCCTGCTCGATCTTACTTTATGGCAACACACAGCCTCTCTGGCTAGACATTGTTATAATACTCCAACTGAAAAGGGCCCCATCCTTAATGTAATGTCTGCTGGCTTGTAGGACCAAAGGGAATATCCCCTCACTTGGTCATGGCTAAACTATTTCAAAGCCACTTTAACCAGACGGGTATACAGGCAAAATGCATACATACCCAAGTGGGATAGAACATTTAGTTTTAAATAAACATGATCAATATCTTGAAATATTTGTGTATACGTTCTGCATTTTATTTTCACTTCGGTCATTTGTGCGCAACAGTCAACCTTTTGAGAAGGTCTATATTAAGACTTCAGTGCTACATTTAGTGGAAGAATAAATTCACAAGTCAACTATGACACTAAAGCTTTTCGAAAAGTGCTTATTTTTCTTTTTTTTTGTCCACTCAAAACATGCAGTTGATAAAATGTCTGAATTCTAACGAGGTTGCGTAAGAGACAGGCTTGTCCATATCTGGGTTCTATATTCTCCAACATTCCACCAGATGAATTGCCTTCCAGTATAGGAAAGCCTCATTAAGAGAAACCTTCTACATATACTGAGGGCAAGCAGCTACTCCCTAACACCAGATGTCCTCTCGCTGCCTCTGCTCTCCAAAGCTGTTCCATCTCTGCCTCAACCAGATCTTATATCAAAGCACCAAAGAGGGGTTCAATCGCATGAAATTGACGAGCAGGGGTTCAGGCCAGGGCAATATGAAAAACCGAGAACGCATTATAAGAGAGTTCTAAGCCAGTTCTTCGACACTCCTCGAATCAAATATTTCACAGATCTACTGTTGAACGGGTTTGTTGGTTCTTAACATACGCAGACTACTTCAGCACATGCCTTTATAGAAAAGGTTTTTGGTCCTTAAATGTTGCAGTATAAAAACATTTTAAATGCTTAATATGTGGGATATTGACTGATTGAGTATACTTTATGAACTACATATGCACTCTACTTTGGCCTGATAACCTCTGACCCCAAGCCCAAGGGGAATTAACAACACCAGAGTGAACCTCATCTGAATGTAAATGGCCTGTGGCTCCAGGGGCAAACAGGAGATACATGATACTTTGGCCATTTCGTAATTCCCCTGGGTAATACAAAGTCTTTAAAGTCCGGGGGTGACAATGAGGATGAAGCCTTGTTCTCTCTGCTCTCAAGCCCTTTTAGACCCAGGACTTCCCCTTGCTTTTGCCCCACAACCGGGAATGTGAAACTAACACTCTTCCTTGTACTAAACCTCCAAATCAGATGACCGTACACGACCACAGGGCCATAATCCACCGCAGCAGTACACATTCTTGCTTTTATGGTCTCCCTTTAACGCCACCACCACACCAGCATGGGGTAAACAGAGGTTGATGGTACTATTGAAGCCAGATGGGAGAAAGTCATGAATAATGGGACGGAGAGACCGAGGGGAAAGCAGAGGAGAACTTGAAGAAAACAAACACAAACAAGCGCGCATGCAAACACACACACACACACACTTTGTGTAGAGAAGAAAAGAAAAGGATTGCAGGGCTGTTCCTTGTCAGGTTAGTGCCTATCAGCTCAGAACCTCATGGATAGGTAACGAGTAGCGAGGCAACAACTTTAGAAAGGATGACCTGGCTAATAAACCATTCAGAAATTCGCTTTTCTGACACCTTAAAGATGCTTCACAAGATAGGCCTACATAGTAAACATGTATGGCAACAAGCAATTAAACAGAAGGAGAACCAACAGATATTACATCTCTACCAAGGGAAATGCAAAGTCTATTTCTGAATCTGGTGTATGTATATACTTACAGCGTTTAAATGTTGCTTGCAGAAGTTCACTCTTTCACAATAGCTAGGCAGCAGAGAGTAACCAGAGTCTAAGGATGGATACAGGCTGACTTTATTCTTAGCATGGTCTTTGGAAGTGCCCGTACCATGTAAATTCTCCACTAATCTCTCAATGAAATGGTCTTTGGTCAGCCGGACACGCTGGTGGGCACTGACACAGTTGTCACAGAGAAATTCATGACAGTCGCGGCAGTGTGAGGTAGAGGTATTTCCCTCATTGCAGGAACTGCACTGAGGAAGTTCACCAAAGAGCTGTCGCGCACTGAGAGTTGATAGATTTAGTGTCACAACACTGCTCTTTGTTTGACACCGATCGGACATCACACCTAGCAGGTTATTGAAAAAAAAGCTGGAAGAGGGTAAATAATCCGATAGCGACATGAAAAACAATTGGTTGCAAATCGGGCAGCTGAGTTTCTTGGGGTGAGCTGAACACCGCTCTCTTTCCAGGCACTGTTTGCACAAGGCATGGAGACAGGGAAAGACGAATAGTTTTTTCGACGACAAGGTCGAAAGGCTTGAAGTTTGGGAGCAGGATGAGGGGGTAGATGAGTCAGACGAGATTGGACAGGTGAAGCCGCGGAATTCTTTGCACGAATGACATGTCTGAATGTCAGAATCAGAAAATGTAGCCATTTGACTCCTCTATAACCAAATGTAAATTAAATAAATGTGCAAGTAATTGATACACTAATTAGGACTAAATAGGTCTTACCTCAAAAAAAAAACGAAAAATAAACTTGGCCTATGACTTGGGTCCGATTTTAACAGCTGCTTTGGCTTTTAGCACGATTGATCAAATCTGGCAGCACAAGAAAAAGTGAATAGTATTTATGTTTTTAAATTAATTTAGACAATTCTTCTAGATAAAAAAATGTTTTAATCGTTATATATATTTATATCCCACATTTTAACGTTCTCACAACTGTCTTATGGCACCGTTTTGAACTTTTGAGTGTTCCATGACAGCCGCAAGCTTGTTAAGTCTTATTGAGAAACGAATTTGAGACTCAAGTGTAGGCCTACTGTCAATTTGTACTATGTTAGATTAATAGGCTTGCAATGTGTAAAATTGCCTTTAAATAAATAACAAAACAAAAAAAAAACTACCTTTATACCTCATGTGCGGCTGCAAAAAAACAACAATAGATTTGACGCATTTTCTCGAACACTTTCTGCTCTCATTCTCTTCATGTTTCATTCAGTTGGAAGTCGTCTTAAGACAGTTTATGAGTGCTCCAGTGACTTGACCATTCGTGTCCTTCCATCCGTTCCCTGCGATAACGTCTTCAATGGCATGTCCTTCTGCACCATGGTCTCACGCAGGTCTATTCACCTGATATACTGCACCAAATGAAGCAGCGACACACCTGAAGTTGCTAAGCTTAAGTAAATAGTAAAGGAAGACAGTGTTGGTTACATGCACCTCACACGATCTTTCGCAGATCCAGCACAGACTTCCGGCCTCATCTAATAAGAGGCGAGGCTTGTTGAAGAGGGGGCGCGGCTGGGTTAGTGGTAAGGACCAATTGATAACATTACATTTTTTTTTTTTGTCAGAACTTCATTGTATTTTTTCAGTCTTTAAAGCGCACGCCAAAACATAGTGGCCACTGTAACATGCATAAACCTATGTTAATTTTGCTAACAGAAAATGGTTTTCCTTTGTAGAATAACGCCTATTGCTTTGAAGCAATACAGCGCAAGACATTAATTTTGCATAAACATGCATGCATACCCATTCCGCTTTGGGGAATGGGATAAAAAAAAACATTCGAAGCTGCCGCCTAATTGCTATGGCAAATATATTTAACCTTTGAAAAACATTATTGACAACTAATTTTGTTAATTAGTTGAAATAAGTGTTACTTGTTTCCAGTAATGAAACTCATATTATATGCACAAAGGGGACCAAGTGAAGTTAAAATGCCATAAATGATCTGCGATGGTCCATTCGCAACTCATTGAAAAACACATTTGTGCTCAGGTAGATTATGGGCTCCCAGAGAAAAAGCTTTCTGGTAAGGCATTGATTTAGTGTCCTGACTACCCTACTGAAGTTTGAGGGGGGAGGGGGGGGGGGGGGAGTTCCTTTAGTAACTATGGGGAAGTGGGTTGATGTGAATAAAACCATTACTGGGCCCTAGCCAGCTGTTTAACCCAGATACAGGAAGATTTAGATTGATTCCCAGTGCTAGCTCCAAGCCAAGCCGTCCTCAGAACATTCTTCTCTACAAAGGCCAGGAACCTCTTGTTGTAATTTCCCACGTAGACCCAGTTTTGTTATGGTGTCCCTTTCCTGTCATTGGGCAGCGCGTGTGACGTCTTTGTTATTGTTCTTTTTCTGCGCATGCGGGTCAGTTAGGACCATGACCAGTTCACACTGGAGTCTGATATTGGCCACATTTAAAATGAATAGTGTGAACAGGCAAACAATAAAAATCGGATCTGAGCATAAATCCGAATTGGGCATTAAGGCCTTCCCCTAACTATGGGGAAGTGGGTTGATGGCACCTTAGTGCTAGCTCCAAGCCAGACCGTCCTCTTAACATTCATCTCTCTACAAAAGCCAGGAACCCCTTGTTGGAATACCTCGGGTAAACCCAGTTCTGTTAAAGTGACCCTTTCCTGTCGTTGAGGCAGCAGTGATTGAGATATATCCTAGTTGGTTCACTGAGACAGAAGAGATGCATAGGTCTTCTGATATAAATATTTCAAGGAATCTCTGTTTAACATGTTTTATTTAAAATGATTCGAGTGCATTAGTGTTCCGCATGTGGAAGGTTGAGGTCATAGCAAAGTAGAGAGACATGACTATATCTCAACGATTTATATCAAGAAATCCACACAGTTAAATGATCTCAAACAATGTTTTATTTATCTTGTCTGATTCTATTAGAATTGGTTATAGGACAAAAATATTCATTGGAATATGTACATATTCGTAATTTATCGCCATTCAATTCAACAATCAAGTGTAACAAAGTGCAACAAACAGTTGTATATGACCAGTTGACTAAGGTTATCTTCAACATGCAGCACATTCACGTGGTGGTCAAGCTGTCACAGTCAACCATTGGCCATTAAGGTGAAGGCAACCCAGAGCGGGCTAAATAAGAGCTCCATCTAGTGAAGCATTTAAACTAGATACTTAATAATTTCTCAATTGGTTCCTTATTTGTTAATACATAACAAAACACCACATCAACTTACCAAAAATGTGCACAGTTTCTAATCACATTTGAACCAAACTTTATTTTAACAGTATAACTATTCATTTATAATATCTCAAATCTTTGTTAGTGCCATTTAAACAGCCATCCTTTTTTGATCCAGGTTCAAACACCTATAAATTACCCTCAACAGTTTATTTTATTTTTTAACCAGAAACAATATCTGATATAAACACAAGGTTAAAAGACCTTAATAGCGAAAGCTTATAGTTCTCCAATACTTAATTCACCTGAACACTGATTGACTTAAAGAATCATTTTGCACAGACACAGTCAACTAGTCTGTTTGACCTCTAATACACAAGCAATAAAGTGCTTCTTGTCAAAGCTGTAGTGTAAAACTCATTTAACATAAAACACTGGTTTAAAAACACCCTCCTTGCCTCCCTTGACAAGTAGAATACAAGGCAGTAGATTTATAATACTTCTGAAAAGTTTGATTCACACATAAGTACTGTAACGCTGGCTTGAGAGGGTCACCCATGATGGTTCTGAGTCCAAAAGCCTAATTTGCAGAGACTATGGCATACCCCTTTGGCTCATGTTAGGTCCATGCCTCATGCGTTTTGTATGTTATTTGTAGAGGATAGGTAGATTTTGGCTTTAAGGCAGGGTATGCCCTAGATGCCTTTTACATATTCCTGCAGATTTACACATAACATTTAGACATTTTCAGCTAATGTTTTTACACATTGCAGCTCTAAGGCGAGTGTGTCGTGTCAATGGGCGAAATCAGCATATCATTTTCTCTTACCTTGCTACGAATTGTCCTCCATTAAAACGGGAAGTGAAGTAGCAGGAAGCAACAAAAGTGTCTGATGACTTTGCAACTGCAGTTCTAACAGGTTAGCCCTTCCAGTCCCAGGGGATACAGAGGTCCCCGTCCTGCATGACCGAGTAGAAGTGGGAGACACAGAGGTGAAGGCCCTGCATGAGGGGGGACCGCTGTTCTAGGAGGCGCAGACAGCAAGGGATCATCTGGCTGCAGCTGATGCTGGGTTCCTTGGACAGACTCCTCAGGGACAACCTCTGTAGACATACCTGTACCGCCTCCTCCTCCTCTGCTTGGAGCCTGGAGCAACGGGCAGAGTACTGCCTTGAACAAACACCCACGGAAAACAACATTCAAATAATCTAAATGGGAGTTACATGTGTACATGCATGGTCTCAACCTGATAACCCACTGTGTTTTGTGCTTGATCCGCTGCCTGGCCTCTTGGGCCTGATTCTGGAGGAAACGCTGTAACTTGGAGAGCTCACAGGATGTAGGGATACTGAAATGGCCCATCTCATGTAGACTGGGGCTGGAGCGGTTACTTGAGTAGACAAACGGAAAGCATCAGTGGCAACCAGACACAAGAAGCCATCAAGGCTAACAATGCCACATTAACATTTCTGAACCCCCATCACTGGAAACCGTTTTTTTTTAAAGACAGATAACTAGTTAGTCCCTTCTATGTTTGTATATACAATCTTTACGTCCTCCCTGACTCATCAGATAACACATCCAAGGTTTTTGTTCTGACATTCGGTTAGATCCATTTGTTCCCTCTACAATATTGATGCCACCCCCTGCCAGCAGCCCAACCTCTTACTTGTCCAGGGTCATGGCCAGGCCTTGCATGCTCCTGGGGTGCATGGCAAGGCGCCGGAGCAGCAGCCTCTTGTGGAAGGCGTTGAGGGTGCTGTAGTGCTCCTCGATGGGCTTCACAGGCCCCAGCCTCTCGATGTGGATCACCTGGACGCCCCCCAGCAGCAGGCTGATCCTTTCCTTCAACCACTCCGTCTGCTGGTGCAAGCTCTGGTAGCTGGGCAGTCTCTCGAAGAGCTGCCATGAGAAAAGCCATAAAAGTCATATATAAGCATTCACACACATACATCCGCAGACAGACAGACAGACAGACAGACAGACAGACAGACAGACAGACAGAAACCGACACACACACACTCGTACAAGTCTGAAGATTTTAAACGGATGTTGGGTGTTACCTTTGTCCATTGATAATGAACATCCATTGTTCCCAACATAACATGTCCTGAGGCGTTCATCCCCGACTGATCAGCAAATAATATAGTGTGCCCTAGAGGAATCGAATAAATATTTTCCAGTAAGACGTTTTAACCTGGAAAGTTTAAGAGAGTTAGGAGGACTGTGCAAAAACATATTTCAAGACACAAACACACAGCTGCCAAAACTGAATGTCTATGAAAAAAGCTAACCAAATGGCTATCAGACACTGGGTAAAATATTGCACTCCTACCTCGAAGGTTGACCATAGCTCCAGGGTTCTGCAGACAGAGGCGGCTGAGACTCTGCAGCTGGCAGCACCTGTGGGCCACTCCCCAGCTCCGCTGCCACCTTCAGGAGAGCGGGGGCAATCATCAACAGGAAGACAAGCAGAGCAGAGGTCACAGGCAGTTCATAGGAGGGCACTCTCTGTCTCTTAACTATGTTCTTCATCCTTCTCTGAAAACACCTGGCTAAACGTCTGTTGTTAATGCAAAGTCAATGCGCAGGGTAATACCTTCACTCAGTGACTGACGTAACAAAAACACATAAGTGAGTGAATTATGCATACAATAGTCCAACAGGTCATTATCCACTCAGGCCTATCTGGACTGAACGTAAGGTTTACCTTATATCTTCCAGAGCTAAGTTATGACACAGTTCCTTTTTCAGCCTCTTGAGCTCGTCTCGTCGAGGTAGACTGGCCGATTGCTTCTTTGTCGCCTCGGGCTCATTGTTTCTCAGCCACAAGCTGGAGGCGAAGACGGGTACATCAGATAGGTTTGTCTGGGGAATGCACGACTGTGATTGTACACAGCAGAAACACTTAATGATAAATAAATAAAAGGCAGCAAGTGCCCGACAAATATATATCTGTGATGTATAATGCATATAGTAATTATATACTGAATATAGTTGAGGCTGTATATTCTAATACACCTAGGCTAAAGATATTCAAACTCCGTTTTCAGCAACTCTACATACAGTTAGGCCCAAAAATATTTGGACAGTGACACAATCTTCATGATTTGGGCTCTGCATGCCACCACATTGGATTTGAAATGAAACAACTACAACGGAATTGAAGTGCAGACTTTAAGGTTTAATTCAAGGGGTTGAACAAAAATATATGATTAAACATGTAGGAATTGTAGCTATTTTTATACAAACGCTCCTCATTTCAGGGGCTCAAAAGTAATTGGACAAATAAACATAACCCCAAGTAAAATGTTACTTTTCAATATTTTGTTGAGAATCCTTTGCAGGCAATGACTGCCTGAAGTCTGGAACCCATGGACATCACCAAACGCTGGGTTTCCTCCTTTGTGATGCTTTGCCAGGCCTTTACTGCAGCGGTCTTCAGTTGTTGCTTGTTTGTGGGCCTTTCTGCCTTAAGTTTTGTCTTGAGCAAGTGAAATGCATGCTCGATTGGGTTGAGATCTGGTGATTGACTCGGCCATTGCAGAATATTCCACTTCTTTGCTTTAAAAAACTCCTGGGTTGCTTTTGCAGTATGTTTTGGGTCATTGTCCATCTGTACTGTGAAGCGCCGTCCAATCAACTTTGCTGCATTTGGCTGAATCTGAGCAGAAAGTATATCCCTGTACACTTCAGAATTCATCCGGCTGCTTCTGTCTTTTGTCACATCATCAATAAACACAAGTGACCCAGTGCCATTGGAAGCCATGCATGCCCATGCCATCACACTGCCTCCACCATGTTTTACAGAAGATGTGGTGTGCTTTGGATCATGAGCTGTTCCAATTCTCCTCCAAACTTTCTTCTTCCCATCATTCTGGTACAGGTTGATCTTAGTCTCATCTGTCCAAAGAATGCTGTTCCAGAACTGGGTTGGCTTCTTCAGGTGTTTTTTGGCAAAGTCAATTCTGGCCTTTCTATTTTTGAGGCTGATTAATGGTTTGCACCTTGTGGTGAATCCTTTGTATTAACTCTCATGAAGTCTTCTCTTTATGGTAGACTTAGATACTGATACACCTACTTCCTGGAGAGTACTCTTCACTTGAGTGGATGTTGTGAAGGGGTTTTTCTTCACCATGGAAAGGATTCTGCGATCATCCACCACTGTTGTCTTCCGTGGACGTCCAGGCCTTTTTGAGTTCCCAAGCTCACCAGTGCACTCTTTTTTCTCAGAATGTACCAAACTGTTGATTTGGCCACTCCTAACATTTCTGCTATCTCTCTGATGGATTTCTTCTTTTTTTCAGCCTCAGGATGGTCTGTTTCACCTCCATTGAGAGCTCCTTTGACCGCATGTTGTGTGTTCACAGCAACAGCTTCCAAATGCAAACGCCACACCTGGAATCAACTCCAGACCTTTTAACTGCTTAATTGATGACAGGTTAATGAGGGAAGAGCCCATGCAGCGTTGTTATTTTTTTTTGCAGCCTTCTGAGTCAATTGTCCAATTACTTTTGGTCCCTTGAAAAAGAGGCGGCTACGTATTAAAGAGCTGTAATTCCTAAACCCTTGCTCCAATTTGGATGTGAATACTCTCAAATTACAGCTGAGAGTCTGCACTTTAAGCCCATATTGATTATATAATTGTATCCTGAATATGTTTTCGTAAACAGCTAAAATAACAAAACTTGTGTCACTGTCCAAATATTTTTGGGCCTAACTGTATTTCATGTTTCCACACATTTCGTGTTAGGTTAATAGGGTAGAGTTAATTTCAAAAGAATGTATATGTTTACTTTGTTATGGTAATATGCACTGCACACAGTTGTATCTACCAACCTGAGTATGGGCTCAACCCTCTTGGCCTGTTGCAGTTCCTGCTCTGGGTCTCTGAAGCCAGTGAAGGTGTAGTAGGTTTTGTCCCACTTAATGGGCCTGTAAAAGGGATTTGCAAGTTCCGGTGGTCTATCTGCAGTGTCTGTGTTGTGGTTCAGCCCCTTCATGTGTTCTATGGAAAGGCTACATGACTTGAGCACATCCATCACAGTACTCAGGACATCTTTGGAGTGCAATGTAAAGCTCACTGAACGAAACCCTGGAAAATGTACGTAGTTAGCAGACAATGTGAACAAAATAATCTGTCCAGACGGAGAAGCTTAGTTCGGAGAACACAAATTAATCTACTAATAATTTAGGACAAGTTGGTAGTAAAAAGAAAAGTACCTGGGGGGAGAGTGACTTGCTGAGAGTCATTGTTGTTGTCTTTTGTTTCTCTAACATAAAAGGTAAGCTTTGTTGGTTGTGCAAAGCGAGTCCCAGACTTTTGAAGGTTTTCCAAATAGCCATTTAGTCTCTTAAGGGAATTTTCATTCACTTCCTGTAGAATAACATTAACATGAACTAAAATAACAAATTGCAATGCTTGAAAATAGCTGATTGTTCTATCATTATCCAAAGCTTACCCTTTCCTTGGGATGCTGGCCAAAGAAATCTGGATGCACAGCAAAGTAAAATGGTCGAAGTGCATTGACAGCTTCTGCCCCTGACAGAGCTCTTTGCTGGATATAATGTGTGGGGACGTGTTTGTTACCCACTCTGCGAAAGACAAGATAGTAAATTCAAGATTTGTTTTTTTACCTACTTTTAATCACATAGCATACTGAAGAAGCTTGTATGTTATACATGAAGCAAGTTGGCTTATATGTATATATGTATATACCCAGGCAAGTAGTAAGTACTTAGTAAAAGCCAGATAATAATTTCACACAACAAAACAAACAACAATATTGGTTCTCCATTAAAGACAATTACCTCAAAGCATAGCGCAGGAGGGAAGTCAGAGACATGGCAAATACTAGTAAACAGATTGCCTTTATATGATGGCATCCACAGGCTCACATCATGTTCTGTGATGTCTAAGAAATGAATTAAATGATTATTTGGTAAATTAACCTCTTGACTGGTATAGAGTCAGCACTCTCAGATGCATGTTCCAAAAAAACATGAACTGTACTAAAATATCTTACATTAGATATTGCTGAGATTGTCTCACCAGCAAGAAAACCCAATGTAAAATATATTTTATTTTGAATAAGGCACATTGTAAGGCAAACTGACAGCCCAAGGTGTGTTTTCCTCCCTAAAAATGTTCTATGATTTCCCCCCCCAAAAAAACAGTAGTTATTATTTTTTAAATAAATGTTAAACATTATTGCATAGTCTATAACTAAATTATGAGTTGGCATTGACTATTTGGGCATTTAGGACTTATTGACATATTGATATTTTTTTATAATAGTTTATTGTGACTTCAACTTCTGTTGAAACAAATGATATAGCCTGGGAGCTGTGTATTCAATTATAATACAAAGTCAGTTAATAAGACCTAACTGTATATACAATAAAAGGACTAAATCAGCAGTGGATTAAAGCTACTATATGTAGGTCATAGCTAGCTTAGCAGGCTAACTGGATGTCAACAACCAGCAATTAAGCAAGGTTATAGAGACAAGATGCAGAGAGTGCGCTAATTACACAATAATGAAATAGTGACATACTTGTGGTAAAAAACGTAAACCCATAACAAGCTAGACCAACAAAATAACAGTAAGTTATTTATGACGACTTCAACAAACGACACCCCCACCCCACCAAACTAAAAACAACAGCAATGTTGAGCTCAGCAGAGACTGAGAGAGCAGCAGTGATATTGCTAGCTGGCAAGCTGATAACGTCAGCCTTGGAATACTGGTTGCAGGTGAAACGCAATAACAATCTAAGCATTGGCAAGTTTGCTATAAATAAAGTAATGATGAGTAAGTGCGCACGTTACCTGTAGACTTTAGTGAATAGCAGTGATGCCACCTGAGATGAGATCCAAAATCAGACCAAAACAATCGAACACTACTACGTGAACACTAACGACATCTTGTGGTCAAAGCTAGCAGCTGATTTGCTGAATGGATTCACCTCATGTATTGCTATGCACTTACGCATATTTGATGAACATTCATCCAACATAAGAAATCGCAGTTTAAAAAAAATTACGTTGTGTAGTTTTTAGTGGATTATTGGTTAATGGATATTATAACATCGTATCATGTGTATATAATGTTACTGTAAACCCCCCCCCCCCCCCCCCCCTCGCCCCCCTTAAATTGTTTTAGGGATGGATGTGTCTGGGATGGAAAAGAAATCCACTCCCTTTTTTGCCTTAGTCATCAGAGGGATCTTGATACACTGCTACTCCTAAACCTTTTGAATATAAGTCGAAAAAAAATCTATAGGAAAGTAACAAAGATGGTGGTTTTACAGATAAATGGTTTTCCTTACAGCTGTCTCTGGCATTTCAATTTGTGACAAAACTAAGGTAAGTCTGACACAAAATAACATACATTTTCTCTATTATGTGTTTTTCCTGGATGCAAAAAAGAGCAGCATTTTAGAAACCACATATTTTATATGAATCAGTATAAGGACATGTTCAATATTATCAAATTATACATTTTATATACTTAATATATAGTGTATTTTCTAGTTATATAAATGTAACTCACATCTATATAGAGGTTAGTTGTATTTTCTAGAGCTCTCTGTTGCGTTGGCTAAGACTTAATCATATTTCTCAAACGTTTTAAATAGATAGTAAATAAAATACAAACACTTAGCAGGATAGCCAAAATAATTATTGGTTAGATATCTTAGCTCAATGTGCCTGGTAATGAATTACAGTTCTGTTTAAACTCAGAACCGAAGAGGGCTCACCCCTTTCTAAAGCTGACAGTGGGTGACTGGTGATTGGGAATTGAATAAGGTCTTGGATTGCTTGAGAATCATTCATAAGCAGGACAATCTGTTGAGGTGGCCAACATTTCTACTATTTCAGAACAGTTAACATAGCATAAAGCTAAACAAATTTGCATCTACAATGGTGTCTTTATAGCAATAGAAAATGACCTGAAGATAAAAAGCCTGCACCACGGTTGCTCAGGTAAATGCATAATCCAATTACAAGAATTGACAAAAGTAAATACCATGCAGAAGACACATGTTACTGTGAAAGTAAAGAAATATTTCACTTTTACAGAAAGGAATGTTAACAGTTAATTGTGTGGCAAAAATAACCCAAGTATCAAGACTTGGAAATTCAAGTTCTAAAATGGACAAACTTTTCCGTATATGTTTGTTTGACTTTTCTGTCAATCGTTGTTTATCTGGTCTTTGACCAGTGATAGGACTTTGAGACATCCTTTCCAAGACGTTCAATGAGTAACATGACTTATCATGCAGTGATCAAGCTGATCATGTGATCGAAACAGTAATTACACATTGAACTGTGTTTTGGGGGATATCTATGTATTATTGCAGATATAAATCACTTGATACTGTATTGTATTGTGCTATGCGTGTTCATTGAATTGCTAAGCACAGATTTCTGGAGTATTACGCTAGGCATAACTGACTATAGTCCTCGGTTTTCATTTCTTCACAGTATAAGGCTAGTTGTTACTGTATTCTTGTTGCTTCACACTTTGGCCGTCTCGTCGCTACCTCCTTCTGCCTCACCGGAATCTGCAGTAATGTTGGAGCCTCTTTTCCAATATATCAATGAGCACCAGAACAAGTTTATACAGGTATGTGAACATAAATTCTATTTTCATGAATTTGGGCATTCTAAAATCATAAACACAATTACATCTGTCAAGCAAAAAGTGTTCTCAAGTAGCTGGATCGAGCAATGACAAATTGAGCTGCAAATGTACCCCTTCCTCCTCCTTTGTTAATCACAGAGACTACAACAATGGGTGGCCGTCCCAAGTGACTCAAGCGACCCAGCCAAATGGTTTGAGATCCAGAAGATGCTGAACATGACTGCAGAGAGAATCCGTGAGATGGGAGGCAGTGTGGAATTTGCAGATGTTGGTGCACTGCAGGTACTGTACAATTAACATGTTAATTCTGAAAATGCATGGTGATTTTGAGAACAACTCACGTAATTGTTGAACGGACCTAGTTAACAAGCTTATCTTTTTGCTTTGGTTAACCAAGCTACCCAGTGGAGAGACAGTCCCTCTGCCACCTGTGATTTTGGCTGAGTTTGTGAAAGACCCACTGAAAGCCACCCTCTGCATCTATGGCCATGTTGATGTCCAGCCAGCAAAGAAGGAGGACGGATGGAAGATGGATCCGTTCAACTTGACAGAGATCAATGGTTCTATACTTTGCGCATTTGACATTTACATCTCAGCCATGGATGACTACTGTAATGTTTTTGGGCTTTGGTAAAAGTTATTGGTGATTTAAGGCTAAAGTAATTCAATTCTGATGTTGAAAGTTTTTTTTCCCATAGGAAATTTGTATGGGCGAGGTGCCACAGACAACAAAGGGCCAGTGCTTGCTTGGCTTAATGCTGTTGAAACATACCAAGCTACACAACAGGTTCACATCTGTCATAACACATGGTGCATTTTTTTAACTAGCTCCTTACTATTGATTCAGATATTTGTTCAAGGGGTTATCAATTAATCTCAGAATACATTTATGCAACACATTAGGTATTTTTGCTTTACAGAAATAAGGCTATCATAAAGACACACAATTATATTCAAATTCAATTATATGATTTTGTCTTGCCAGAAACTACCTGTGAATGTTAAATTTATCATTGAGGGGATGGAGGAGGTGGGTTCGAATGGCCTGTTGGAGTTGACCAAGAAGAGAAATGACAGCTTCTTTGCAGACGTAGACTACATTGTAATATCAGATAATGTGTGGGCAACAAAAAATCCAGCGCTGACCTATGGGACCAGGGGGAGCAGTTATTTCTTTGTGGAGGTAAGATAATAGGCAGAGGCAAATAAAAACCTTAATAATTCTTATCCTTATTTTGTACATTATCACAAGTTGATCTACCCGGCTGCTTTAATGTGATTCAAGATGACCTCATTGTTTAATGCTTTTCTGTGTCATTCAAGGTTGATGGGCTTAAACAGGATCTGCATTCTGGGGTGTGTGGGGG
Organism: Galaxias olidus; assembly: GCA_026901105.3. Taxonomy (NCBI): domain Eukaryota; kingdom Metazoa; phylum Chordata; class Actinopteri; order Galaxiiformes; family Galaxiidae; genus Galaxias; species Galaxias olidus. The sequence goes on from JAPMUY010002838.1 coordinate 114,175, forward strand.
GTCTATCCACGAGCCTATGTCTGACTTAATAGCATTACTGGGTGAGACGACACTGCACTTTTGAAAAGCATGCTACATGTTTTGGAGTTAATTTCTCTTATAAAACACACACACACACACACACACACACACACACACACACACACATTGTATCCTCCTCTCTAGGAAGTCTAGTGGACCATGCAGGAAAGATTCTCATTCCAGGGGTCTGTGATGACGTGGCTCCCCTCACAACAGACGAGAGGAAACTCTATGAAAACATCAACTTTGACATGGAGGAAATGAAAAATGTGGCCGGGGTCAAACATTTTCTGCAGGATACAAAAGTACAGTACAGCATACACTGACAGTTCAGACTAACGTGTTTGGTATTTGGGGAAAGTCTGTGACATTGAAATTAGAATGAGATTCCCAAATATACGAGAAAAAGGATTTTGCCACAATGATTGTAACTGTTATAAATAAATACACAAGACCACTATGTGTTGAAGTACTATTGAAGCTTTTTCATCAGGATGAGGTATTAATGGCTCGTTGGCGCTACCCATCTCTGTCTATCCATGGGATTGAAGGAGCATTCGCTGAAACAGGAAGCAAAACTGTCATCCCTAAACAAGTCACAGGAAAGTTCTCCGTACGACATGTACCAAACATGAACCCCTCTGATGTGGAAAAAAAGGTAGGTATACACATGCAATGGTAGAGAAGGCACAATTGTAATGCAAAGCACTCTTTGATAACTCTGAATGTGTCTGCTTCTATAGGTAGAAGAGCATCTTCAGCGGGTCTTTAGCAGTTTAAATAGCCCAAACAGGTTGAAGGTGATTGCAATTGTTGGGGCCAAACCCTGGGTAGCAAACCTAAAGGATCCACAATACATTGCAGGACAGAGAGCCATAAAACAAGGTCAGCATTTGATAACATGATTCATTTAATTTAAAGGTAGCACAAGAAGTGCTGAACCTTATGACTACCACAGTGACTGAGTGTGCAACAGTTACCAATTTTTGTTTAGTAATAATAATAATAAATTTGTATCTGCATTTGTAGAGCGCTTTACGTTGTAAAAACAATCTCAAAGCGCTACAACCAACATTAAGATAACATAATAAAAGATAAGAGTTTACGCACTTAATTGGAGAGCACCTCACTTAAACTGCTTTCATTCCAACTTCTTATTTTGTTTTTGCACAATTGAGTAATGCTTAACCATATGTTAGTGTTTGGAGTTGAGCCCGAGCTGATTCGTGAAGGATCCACCATTCCAATAGCACAAGATTTCCAAGAAGTGACTGGCAAGAGTATAATGATGTTGCCAATCGGTGGCAATGATGATGGAGAACATTCTGAAAATGAGAAGATCAGCAGGTAAGATAAACTACATTGGTGTGATTTTACTTAATTTCGCAATAGAAAAAGATAGAATTTTATTTACATTTTGTTATCCCTTTATTTTTCTTTACAGGTACAACTTCATCGAAGGAACAAAACTGTTTGTTGCCTATTTTCATGAACTGTCACAGCTTCATTAGACAGACTATATTGCACTCTCCTACATTGTCCCTTCAGTATTCTGAACATTAGGTTGCATTTGCTGTAATCTATTGTAGTAGCCTTTCACATGCAAGTCTTTGAAGCTTCCTCTAAATGTTGTTTTCAGTGTCTTAAGAAAATACATTGTTCAACATGCAAGCATTACCTTATTTTTGTCCCCCTAAATTATCATAATTTGTTTGCCTGTATTATGTACCCACGGGAAAAAAAATATTAGGAGTCTCTACCATGATACAGAAATGACAATAAAGTAAGCTTGAAAGAGTGGCAATCAGAAACGCTCTCTGCAAGCTAAACTTTCTCTCATTGTCTACACTATCCAGAAAAGCTACTTAAGAGAGGCAGTTGGCAGAAATTAATAATGAGCATAATGAAAAATTGGAGGTTTGTATTTCCAACCATCCACATCATCCAATTCTGACTGTGATGAATTAAGCAGAATTACTGGGAAAGTCAACTGTGTACTTATTGCAACGGATAACATTCATCATTGGATGACCCGTCACACTGCAATATCAATTAAAGTGTATTCATTAATCCAAGTGGTGATTAATGTGCAAATGCACATGTGAGTTAATGATAAAGAGAAGCCTTTTTTTCTGACAGTGTAACACTGCTTCGTGGTTAGTTAGCATACTGAACAGCCGAAACAGACAAGAAAAATAGCCTACACCCTTGATTTTAAATGCGGAAAAACGCAACAAGAAAAAGAAACAGCAACCCGATGTACTTTCAAACTACGGAAACTGCTGTTCATGAGAGCGGCAGCCGAGTTGTCTTTGCCCCGCCCTGTACGTAGTGACGCGGAATATGCTACATGCTACGGTACGCCATTTGTGAAAAAGAGTAAAACGCGCGGACATTGAGAAAAGTGTTACATTTGCAGGTAAGACATTATTCGTTTTACGAATTCCAAGATTTGAGCGTTTCTCTATACTTAATTTATTATCTGTAGTATCTTTAATTCATTTATGTAGGTTGCTTCTTTAATTACAACCAGAGTTTCAAAGGTCGATGTTAGCTTCCTTTTTGGGCCTCTGTGGTGCCGTCGTTTTCCAAGCCTTGTAGAGCTGAAGTCCCACCTAATCTTTGACTCGATTGGACAGCAAGGACAATACTGTATCGTCATTGACCATGGTTTATGTCAATCCTTGTGTTGCTCGCTGAAGATTGGATAGCTAGGAAGAAGTTCACGATCAACAACGGTTATGGTTGAGAGGCGCTAAATATACACATACATGTATTAATTACTATATTATTTGATAATAATTTGTTCGTGAAATGTCGTAGAAACAACTGCTCTCCACGACGTCCACGGTGCTAACTGTCCATAAACTAAGCCGCTTAGCTTAGTTAACAAGCTAGCTGAGCTAACGTCAGCTTTAATGTCTTCGTTGCACGCTTGCCGAGTTAACGTTACTCAGATTCCCTGTCCTCCTTCAAACACTCCCATCAAGTTTTGCCTTTTGAAATGTATCAAGTGTGTGCCCGCTTACGTTTTGTTTTTATGTAAAAAGCAGTTGCCCTAAATAATACAAGCTAAGGCACAGCACATTACATTCGCTCTGTAACTTAAAACTTTAGTTTATGCACCTCGCAGTATGAACTTTATTTGTGAAATAACCTTACAGCTTCATTTATTATCCCTTTACGACTTAATTAAGTACCTTGAAAGTAGAAATTGTTATTTGTTTACTAAATTTGCAGCTTTAACAGGCCAACAACAGACTGCGGTGGGGGTTTGACACTTCAAAATAAACTACATAGCACATACTGGGGTTATACACTAGGGTGGGGTCATCTTTAGCTCATTACTAACTTGAGATTACAGAGGTAAATTGAATTTACATCCGTGCAAGCAAACGCCCTACTCAGTGAACGAAATATTATAATTTCATACACCTTACAAATTGTATAAGTGGATCCACTTATAATTGGACTTTCTGATAGTGATGATGTATTTGCTTGCACTTATTATTACACTTTTATAGCAAATACTGTGAACTCATTAGACCTTTCACCTTTAATTTAATTTAATTTAATTTAATAAAATAAAATTAGGGATATTTTGACACGTTCTCTGGACTTTTTTTTATACATTTTGTCTCTCCACTTTAAATCTTGGCCAGACATTTAAGCTAGTGATTTGACCTAGGCTTTAAATGTTGGAGGGTCACCATAAAGTATGACAGAGGGTAATGCAATGTCATAGGTAGAGCAAAGTTCTATGGAAGTGGATAATAAACTTTTTGGCATCCTTCTGGCACATTATGTTAGCTCTTTTGAAAGCTTTGGAAGCTCCTGGATCGCCCCTGAACCAAGATTACCCAGAAACATTTATTTAGTAAGGACACGTTTTTGAAATAATGATGTTTGAATGATGTTTTCATCCACTTTTCTGAAAATCTACTCCCAAAACACTAGATGGCGACGAGTAGCTATGTTTGGACATACGGAACTTGGACAAATGTCTTACATTTTTTCTTTGGTTTGATTTTACAAATACGTTTTAATTACAATTTCTAGCACAGTTAAGAATACACAAATGTTTTTCTTGCTTTCAGAGGAGTTCCAATAAACGTCCTTTGAGAAGGCATGTACCTATCTTCAAGAGTGTTTATCACAGGTAATAGCCTAATATGAATAGAAAATTAAGGTCGGGAATGGAGGTTGCTAATGATACAGCGTCTCCAAGTGAAAAAAGAGGAAAGACAAAGGTAGAGTGTGAGGATAAGGAGAGAAGTGGAACTCCCTCCACAGCTAAGCGGGCCAGGATTGATGACATCACCACGGATACTGAGCCAGCCACTGAGGGCACAGTCACAGAGATGTCTGAAGGGGAGGAGTTGGACGGCCCAACTAAAACCAAGGATGAAGCTATTACCCAGGTAACACATGATGGCTGCACATGCCCCATCTGCAATTTTGTGGCCAAAACTCCCACGGCCTTGAAGATTCACTCAGCAAGAAAACATCCACGTAGAGCAGCTAGCCAAGCAAGCCCTGATAAAGTAAACAGGCGAACCAAGCTAATGAGCAATCCGGAAGAAGAGAACAGGTGTGCTGATCCTGTCGATTCCACAAAAATAATAAAGATAGTTGTAGAGAGGCAGAATCAAGGGATCAAGTCAGAGGCACCCGGCAGAGAGATGACATCCCTATTCAAAGATGATATCACTGAGGACCACGGGAGGCATCCAGAAGGTTCAGCTAGAGAGGAGAGTATGGCAGCCAAAGACCAGGTAGCTCAGGGAGCAGAGAGCCCTAACCAGAGAAGAGTGAGCAAAAGAACTCCCAAGCCCAAGATCATTTATTCCTGCAGTTACTGTGGCCTCGAGTTCAGAGACAAACCACCTTTAGAGGTGCACATCAAGACACACACCAAAGAGATGGAATACTTCTGTGAGGCCTGCTCGTTTGCCTGTGTGCTGAAGTGTGATTACGAAAAGCACTGTGGCAGTAATAAGCACAAAAAGATTGCGGCGGGCGAGGCCGAACCCCCAGGCTCCATCTCCATCAGCGCCGAGGACCGTGTGGCTGAAGAGGTGTCGCCTCTGCCTCCCAGCGATGTCCCGAAGGCCACCAGCCCCGCCCCGGCCCAGCAACCCACCAGCCCCACCCCGACCCGACAGCCCACCAGCCCCACCCCGGCCCGGCAGCCCAAGCGGCTGCTTAGCTCCAGGTTCCAGCTTCAGTGTGGGATCTGTGAGTTCAGAGTGAGCACCCCGGCGCTGCTCGAAAGCCACGCCCGAGTCAAGCACCCCGGAGCGGACTGGTTCCACTGCAAGCTCTGCCACTACTACTCGGCTACGGAGGGGTGGATGAAGCAGCACGTGGGCTCCGAAGGCCACCAGCAACGGCTGACCACTGCCGATGCCTCCTCTTCTGAGGAGCCGGTGGAGAGGGTGAGCCGAGACACCGCGGGCGACGGCGCCCTGCCGGACGACGTGTCCCCATGGACTGGCGCCGACGGGGAGGGGGCGCCAATCGAGGTGGACGTGGAGGCCGAGGAGGCGGTGGAGGCCGCCAAGGCCGTGCTGGCGGAGGTGGAGGAGAACATGGACGAGAGCAAGCCCCAGAAGAGGAAGCGGGGCCGGCCCAAGCTGCCGGTCACCACCACGTGCAGCCACTGCGGCCTGGTGGTGTCCAACGCCACCAACCTCAGCGTTCACATCCGGCGGAAGCACAGCAAGGAGTACAGCTTCAACTGCAGGCTCTGCAACTACAGCTGTGTGACCAAAGGAGACATGGAGCGTCACTGCATCACCAAGAAGCACGTGAAACGCCTGCAGGAGGCCGACTCGACTGAGCACGTCCTGAGCGCTGGATCAGCCTCCCAGGGCAGCGACGGAGAACCCGGTCAAGACGACATCGTCTCCAGTGCTGAAGGACAAGCTGACGCAGCGCAGGACGACAGCCCTTTGAAGAGGAGCAAATACGACTCGGTCAACTCGTGCAGCCACTGCGACTTTGTGGCCCATTCGATCCCGTCGCTCATCCTTCACGTGAAGAGAAAGCACACCAGGGACTTTGAGTTTGTCTGCTTGGCGTGCAGCTACTACGCCGTGACGCGCAGGGAGATGTCTCGCCACGCCCTGACGGAGAAGCACAAGCAGAAGAGCCAGGCCTACCTGGAGCAGAATGAGAGCGACGGCGGGCAGAAGGGTCTCCAACCCCAGGGAGAGGCTGTGGTGCTGGAGGAGGTGGAGACGGTTGACCCCAGTGACCCTGCTGGTTCTCCCAGCACACAGGAGCCCGACTCCTCTGAAACCTACCAGACTACAAGCGTAGAAAGGGTGGACGGCAGCCCAGAGACAGCCTGGGTAAAAACAAAATGCCTTTTATTGATAATAATCATATAATAGTAATCATGTCGCACATATATTCCACAGGACACTTTTTAAAATGTGTAACTTTTTTTATGAAGACTTAAAATGGCACAAAAGGGTTTCTGGAAAGTCCTATGATATGTATTTATTAATTAGGTGATTTTTGCCTTGTTGGAAACATTCAGGTCATATGACAATAAGGAGAAATGATGAGGCAATACAAAATTAGATTAGACCCCTATGATAGATGAAGTGCCTGCCGTTGACATTTATTTTAAGTGAAATCAGGACTGATCTCCTTTTAAAATATATTGGCCTTATATTTAAAATTTAGCCCAGTACCACTACATTTATGTTTATGTCTTGTACTAATGTTCTTATCAATATTTTAAGCTTCCAAATAAACAATTTTATTTTGTGCAATAATCATATTATTACAGAATTCAAAAGGCACAACCAGTGAAGTTCCAGACACAATGGTGGTAGAAAACACTAGTGCTGAGGAAGGCACAGAGGTTCTGACAGTGAAGACCACGGACCTTTTGGTGCCCGACTTTGATGCTCCAGAGCCACCAGGTGGGGAGCTAGTTGATTCCAAAGAAGACCCATCCGGGTGTAAGTCACAAGAGGCCCCAGCACTCTCTGAGTCTGAGCCCCAAAAAGAGGGGTCTGTCTCTGGGTGTGAGTCACAAGAGCTCCCTGCAGTCTCTGGGTCTGAGTTCCAGGAGGTCCGAACAGTCACTGGGTTGGATGTCCAGGAGTCTCCAACAGAGGTTGAACCGGGTTTGGTGGAGTCCACTGAAGGCATGAAGGAGGAAGAGGGGGATGAGGAAGAACTGGAGGCGGGTGAGGAGGAAGATGAGGAGGAGTTTCCTGCAGAAACGGTGCGCTCAGATGAAGACATGGAGATGGACGAAGATAAAGAGGACAGTTCCTACTCAGGTAAAAAGAGAAAGTTCCTTATTGGAATATCTAAGTTTTTTATATTCTTTTATGAAATTATTTGGCTACGAATGTGAAAACTGTCTTTTAGTTTGCATGGCATAAATCTTTTAGCACCACAACAGACTGTGGCAGACCTGCTGTCTCCAATAATCAACAATGAACCCTTCTAGTACCTTATGTCTATTGTTTTGTTTTATGTCCTGTTCCCATGTTGGTGTACAGACACACAGTTGGCCCGTGCCGTCCCATTCGACGCCTGCATCGTCTCCGTCAAATCCCTGGCCGAGAGCGAGGTGGCCCTCCTGGCAGAGGGCGAGGCTGCAGTCAGCAGCCTGTCCGAGGGGCCCACCATCATCCTGTGTGGCCCCCGGAGACCCCGATCGCTGGCCCCCGGCACCCCCGCCGTCAAGGTCGTGACGCCCAGCGTGCGCATCCGCTGCGACGACTGCGGCTTCCTGGCTGACGGCCTGAGCGGCCTCAACGTGCACATCTCCATGAAGCACCCGAGCAAGGAGAAGCACTTCCACTGCCTGCTCTGCGGCAAGTCCTTCTACACGGAGAGCAACCTGCACCAGCACCTGACCAGCGCCTCGCACATGCGCAACGAGCAGAACAGCATCGAGGAGCTGCCCGAGGGCGGCGCCTGCTTCAAGTGCGCCAAGTGCACCGACCGCTTCGAGTCGGAGCAGGAGCTGTTTGTGCACATCAAGGAGAAGCACGAGGAGCTGCTGCGCGAGGTCAACAAGTACGTGCAGGAGGACACGGAGCAGATCAACCGCGAGCGCCAGGAGAACCAGGGCAGCGTGTGCAAGTACTGCGGCAAGGTGTGCAAGAGCAGCAACTCCATGGCCTTCCTGGCCCACGTGCGCACGCACACCGGTACGTACAGCTCAACGCCACCCACTGTATGATGACACGGTCGAGTTAAGCAACAATAGTATCAATAATAGTGATGAAATAACAAGGCCTAGAACTCTACTTACTCAGCAGTTGGGCTTTTGTTTTGACGTGTCTCCGGAGGACAATACATAATTCTTTTTTAGTCGAAGTACTGTAGGCTGTTCTTGTTAGATCTGTAGCGGTATAGGTGGCTGTCTAGCCCCCTATCTTCTCCAGCCAGGTATTAGGCGTTTAACAGTAGGGGAAGGTAAAGACTGATGGAGCCGCTGCAGACGAGGAGGAGAGACGCTAATGGAGCCCAGATTGGGATTCCCTGTGCAACGCCTGGTCAAAGACATGTGCGACTCATAATTGATGTGTCCATTACCAAGCCTCGCTTGTAATTATAGTCAATAAGTCTCTGTAAATGTGTTAAAGCTCAGGCTAAAAGCATTGGAGGCCCAAAGAGAGGTGGGCTAATAATTTAAAATAATCAATGCAGACGTATTCAAAGCCCTTAATTTCCCTTGTGTGTGTGTGTCGGCGTGCGTTGGTACGTATGTGTGGTGAGTGTGTGTATGTGTCAGCCTTCATGGCTAGCTGATTATCCTCAATCCATTAAGATTTATCTTGTCATTTATAATGCAAAGCAGGGCCGCGTCGGTCAGCCCAGCGACTAGGGAATGTCCGGCAGGTTCAGAACAGAGGGCGCTCCATTACTCTTCCCTGACCATGTGTATTAATTGCTTTTAAAATCAACTTAATGCAGGAACGAGATGTGAGGGCGCCATCAATAAATGCCCCTCTCAGCTTCCCATGGACCATCCCCCTTTCAGCCCAAACTTTAATGGGACTTTAATTGAAGTCCAGATTCGTGTGTGTGTGTGTGTGTGTGTGTGTGTGTGTGTGTGTGTGTGTGTGTGTGTGTGTGTGTGTGTGTGTGTGTGTGTGTGTGTGTGTGTGTGTGTGTGTGTGTGTGTGTGTGTGTGTCTTTAGGATGACCACTTAGAGGCAGTTTATTCTGATTGGTGTTCCTAGCAAAGAAGCAGGGAGGTTGCCAGGTCCAGAGTGAATGGGAGTGCGTGGTTGAAACTAGTTCTAAACTCTACCATGTGGTTACAGGGCACCAGTAAAAGCAGACATGCTGCCCTCTGTGTTCAGTTAATATTGGCGCTGTAGAGAAATGCAGACTTGTCTGATATTCATCCTAAATGTTATTCATCTATTGTTTGTTTTACTTATTTAAAGCGTCTGAGAAAAATAACAGCGCTTTAGGTGTCTTTGCACCAGACAAGGCCTTTACAGAATTAACCCCAAATTTGAGTTCTTTTTTTTTCTTTTTTTTTTTGCGTCCTGTGCTGTTTCTAAGTAAACGTTCATAATTAGGTAAAGACTGCTTGGACATACATATTCAACATCTCACCAATAATTTGATTAGCCCAATGTAAAACATTTGACCAATTGGATTTGCGGTTCAAAGGTATTTTTGTTTTGCCCATAGTATGGCAGGATGAGATTTGCTGACAATGGCAGACATAGGGATGATAAAACAGGCTATTGAGCAGGAGCATGGGAGCATTGATAAATCCTTAACTTTTGTATCACAGCCCTAATTGCCCTTTAGGAACAGCTAGTCTACATGGTTGGACGTCATGCCATTACTCCTGACTCGAGTTCAGGGAAAAGTGCTACTTAAGCAAATGAAAACAGTGACACACAGAGACCTAAAAAAAATAAGTTTAAATCAAAGTCAAGGACACGCTCTCGCCGGCTCTGAGGTCTCGATTGAATTATGGCCGTATTTTTTTGAGCCGTTCTTCTCCTTTATTCGATTGAGTTATGTTGCTGTTTATGAGAGTACTCTACCTCCCTCATTTATGCCCCTGTTATTTGCGGAATGCACCAATTGCTTCTCATTTTTGACAGCATGTGCTAGTTATTATTATTGCTAAGTTCCCTCATTACATTGAATTATTCACCTTTTATGTAGTGGTCATTTATCGTGGCGGAGGGGGGGGGGTTAGTTTCTGAGACTGGGGGTCTGCCAGTGTCGGCGCTGGGAGCACGTCCAGAACCTTTTAATTAAGCCTCACTTTTTATTCACTTGATTAATCCGTGAAATCAGGAGATGGTAGTGGGAGGTTGCACACATATTTGTCAATTTGTCCCCGTAGGATAAAAAAAACAAAAAACACACACTTGCATTTTGCCAATGAGGGTGGAGCTCAGATTTGCATTTTGAGGTAAATTGGTCACTTTTTCACTGGAGAGAGCTGTCTGACCTCAGACTGAGCTGGGAGGGCTAGAGTAATGGTCGCACACTCGCCACGCTGCATACATGCTCAGAATCCCTTTGAAGGGAGCGAGGTAGTGAAAGTTAGCCTACTATTAACGACACTTGTGTCCTATAAGCTAGACCAGGTGTGGGCCTATTCGCAGTGCCATGCTCAAGATGTCACAATATTTTTGGGGGTATTGGTTGCCATAATGTCTGTGAAGAATAAATGTAGATATATACAGTACTGTGCAAAGGTTTTAAGCAGGTGTGAAAAAATTTTTTTAAAGTAAGAATGCTTTAAAAACAATATTTATATATATGTTTCTATCCACTAATTACGTATATACAAAGTGAGTGAAAATAAAATCAATATTTGGTGAGACAACACTTTGCCTTCAAAACAGCATAGCCCCCTTGCTAAAACGATCTCACAGTACTACATGCGTACACATACATGTGTAGGCATCCATGTATGTTCCAATGATTTCCTCTTAGAAACAGGTGGGCTGTGCCACAGCTCTGTCGTCGTCATGCAGCGAGGCTCTGAAACCCCAACGGCGGGTGTGGGAGACGAGGCCAACATGGCTGGAGGTTCCTCCAAGGAAATGAATTAGTCATCGGCTGTCTCGTCCGGGATGTGAGGGAGCCACATCGCCCCTGTGTGGATGGCAATATTAATTTAACATGACACCACATTGATGGTCAATTTCAGTTTCGGCGGGGCTATTTAAGTGGAGTGGTGAGGTATTAATATGATGAGATGTGAGAAGGGAGAGACGTAACATCTCTCTCCTCTCTGCCATGTCTCATCCTCACCCAGCCATCTGGACAAATCTGGTCCCCGTGCGCCCGTCTCACGCTTCACCTCGCCTTTAGGGTGTGTGCGTGCGTGTGTGTGCGTATGTGTGAGCGCATATGCGTACATACTCACTACTTTGAACTGTAGCTTGAAAACCAGTGTGAGTGTGTCTGTGTGTGTGTGTGTGTGTGTGTTTGTTTGTTTGAGTGGTCTGTGTTTATGCTACTTGTCAAATTATGTTTCTGTGTGTTTTCATGTTTGGGTTGTGTGTGTGCAGCATACTTTAGGAGTGTGTGAAGGGAAAATTAAGAGGCTGGGACTGTGTGTTAACCCCCCCCTCCCACCCGCCCTCCCTCTCGCACGCCCGCCCCACCATGTTTGTGGGCCTTGTTAGCACTGGCTTGCCTTTCAATCTTCGTTACCAGCTTAAAATTCGATGTGTCGTACTTCCAGCTCGCAGCAAGTGAACCGTGTATGAACGAATTAGTAATCTACACAAAGTGCTTAATCAAATCAGCGGCTGCCCCTGAAATAAATATTGCAGTACGTCTGGGGATATTCACTTGGCGAGGGAATGCTGAAAGATTCCCTCCCCCCTGGAGGTTCCTGCCCAGATTTAAAAGTGTCACTCACAGGCCAGGTCCTAGTGCTCTATGCTAACGGAACATTGTCTGTCCCCTGGACTGTTCGATGAAGGTTCAGACTCTCCTGCTTTGGCATTGCCTGACATTGTTCATCTGAATCACAGGTGTCTAGTCGTAGGTGGACCTGTATTTGGAGTGCACATTGGGTTGTGTGCCGTTTGATGGATGCGGCGCCGGTGTCTCGTGTTAGCCTGTTTTACAGTGCGTGGTGCCCGTCCACCCGTCAGACTGTCGTGGGTCCTCTCTGCTCGGCTGGGGAGTGAGGGATGGTCGGCCCACTCTGTGCCAGTCTCTCAAATGCCCCCCCCCCCCACCCCCACCCCCTGGATTTATTAATGACAATCATTAGGAGGAAACCTCCCCGCGAAGCCCGCCAGAGTGATTAGCGCTTTAATGATGGAACGGGGTTGCGTGCGCCCGCAGAATTGATTTACGCATTCCGCCTGACCTTTGGAATCCAATTTACGCATCCAGAGGCAAAGGAAAAAGTAGGTAAGAGAGAGGAGAGACAGAGGAGAGTGACAAGGATAGATGGAAAAAGGGAGGTGAAGGCGAATGACGAGGATAGATAGATGGATGGAGGGAGAGAGGGGGTGATGTCCGGCTGGCCTGAGCTGGACGTGATGACCCTTTATGGCCACCTGGTGAGCAGCGTCTGTTTTTTGAATGGTCTCTATTGGGCTTTCACATGACAACCTAAACATAGTAAGCATAGCCAACAAAACGGAACCGGATACATAAAGTGAAAGGCGAACGTCAAATTCATCTTTTCAATATTTTTGTCAGTTGAACAGAAGACCCTTTTTTCTTACTGGAATGTCCCATCTTTTATACACTGCCTAGGATTATTTTCGTCTGTCGTGTTTCATTTTGATAGTTTGTATTGATGTCTCTTGTTTTGCAGGGTCAAAGCCGTTCAAGTGCAAGATCTGCAACTTTGCCACGGCCCAGTTGGGGGACGCCCGGAACCACGTGAAGAGACACCTGGGCATGAGGGAGTACAAGTGCCACATCTGTGGGTGAGTGGCTGCCGGTTCCCGGAACCCCCCGCAAAAAAACTGTAGGACAACATATCAGTAGGACCTGGACATCAGTTTGATACATTAGTATCAAAACACGCACGCTCGCACGCACGCACGCACGCACGCACGCACGCACGCACGCACGCACGCACGCACGCACGCACGCACGCACGCACGCACACACGCATGCAGTATACCTTTGTCCACGTTTGAACTTTCATAATGAGTCATCACCACTGTGTCCGATCTGCAGTACAAACATAAGTTTTGGTACAGTCGTCTCAATCGACGCTAGACTCTCCTCGTCACTGTAGTCACCATACTATGGTTGATTCAGGCCCATTAATCCTGTGTACAGTAGACCAGGCTCTGTACAGCTGTACCCCCTGCATGTAGACCATATGTTCTCTTCAGACAGCCGCTCTCCCCTGGCAGTCCTCCCCACTGTCTTTGCCATGTTCACAAAGACCGCCCAATGCTGTTCTACAGGTAATCTGGGAATAGAGTAAACGGTGGGATTTTCAATCGTGCGCCATTGCCCCTGTGCCGATGCACAGATGAAGACATATGTGTGGTTATTTAGCTTCTCCCTCAGTAATTCTGTGTAAACTGTTTAAGCTCGCTCCGTTTAGTTCAGTTGCCGGGTTCTTGTGTTCTTCCAGAGCCGAGCAGAGCGAACGTGTTTATTTTCTCTCGGTGCTGCTCACAAACATATTACAGCAGGGCAAACAGCTTTGCTTAAACACAGCCTTCCCTTTAATGAGGAAAAAGGCTCATGTTTCACAAGCCCTCCAGCTAAAACCTTTTCCCAAGTGCTGCAAATGCGTTGGGTCTTTGACCAAGAGTGTGGCTTTTCCGCGCACACACACATACTTAAAGACACGCGCACACACCCACACACAAGCACGGCAGCGCTCCGATATGCCTTTAAATGGGAGTACTAAATACAACTCCTGGTTCCACAAATCATGCGAATGGAGGAGCTATGTGCTGCCAGTGCCAGCCAGCGGTGACAAATCGGCCCTGTGTGTGCGCTCAGGACTGACTGATCACCAGGCCATCTCTCCCCTTGACTAAAGAGGAGCAAACAAAGAACACACCAGAAACACCCTCATTAAGGCCACAGCCACACACACACACACACACACACATTCTTTTCTTTCTTAAAGTTTTCTGATTAGTCAATATACACATGTAGTTTCCTTAATCTGACTCCAGTGCTGTTGGTAAAGGGGTTTGATATTTCAGGTAATTTCATTTCCTTTCTTTTCTTTTTTTGGGTGACCTAGAAAAGTGAGATTGTAGTGTAGGCTCAGCTATAAGGAAATATGCCCCCCCACACACACACTAGAGGCAATTCAATACTTTGTTTAATAAAACAACTTTATCTAATGGGAGGTTTTCTCATTCATTAATACCATTCATCATCGTGATTAACGTGCATAATGTAAGCGTAATATCGCTTTAGTGGAACGCTTTGTTTATGATTATTAGCTCGAAGAATTAGAAGTTAAGTGAAAATATTGAATTGGGAACCTGTTGACTGTAAAGAGGACAGCGTACTATTAATTGGCCGTATGATCCTCACACTCCATACTGTTGTTCTTGTCATACGGGGGAGCATTTGAATTTTTTTTTTACTCAACCCAAACACGTGTGTGTGTCTTTCCCGTTGTGCCATCGATTGGTGCTCTGCCCGGGGAACTTTGAGGCTGAGAAGATTCCGCAGCGCTGACACTGTGGGCTAACGATGGAGACGGCCCTGAATGGATGTGCTGCCCCTCCGCTGTCCACCCCACTTTGGCTTCAGCCCGCCACGCGGGGGCTCCTCCGGGCGGGCCGAGGAGTTGTTGAGACTTAAAGTTCATATTGTTGTGGCATTTCATTAACGCATGCAAATCAAGGCCAGGACAGATTGAGGCCTTTGACCCGGCCGCCAATCAAATGTGAGAGGGCTGTTCGCCGCTCGCTCGTCACTGACCCTGTCGCGTTCTCCCGCTCTCTCTCTCTCCGTCCACGTCTTTCTCTCTCGTTCACTCTTTTTTTTTTTCTCTTTCTCTCCAATCCATCTCTCAGATTTTTCTTTCTCTACTTCTTGTCTCATTGCTCTTTTTGGCCAAAATGTGCAGGCCTCTGCCATCTGACATGCCTTGACCTATTGGTATAAAGTGGGCTTTAATGGAATAACCGGCCTGCAAGGTTTTCTGAGGCCACATAGTTTGCTTCTTCTCTGCATGTTCATTTATTGTTGACTGAAAACAACCCCCATATTGCAGCATTGACGTCTCACAAATATGAATCTGATTGATCTGCCCTAATTTAGCCATAAAAAACATAACCTGCAAAAACAGCAGAAAAACACAAATTGCCCACTAGCATACACCACAAGATTTCTCATATTTAATTGGTAAAAAAATCCCTTTCCGAGGCGAGGCGGCGGTTTCTCGTCTCCCCCTGCCGTGCGGTGTCCACAGTGGGGCTAGGCCACTTAATGAGCCTCTGCTTCCTCTCCTCCATCATGCTACAGCCCGGCCCTGGATTCAGCAACCCCCCCCCCCCCCCCCCAGCCCACCCCCGCGCATCCCTCACCCCAGCCCTCATAACCCCCCCCCCCCCCCACCTCACCCTCCCCGAAGATGCTGTAGACAGCCAGTGCTGTTTGTAGGTGTTAAATTATGCATCAGGAGTCTAAATGCTGTGAGGCATTGGTTTAATATCTGGACCCGGGCATTAGAAGTATTAACACTGTGCTGGACACGCAGGGCTCTCTGGTGGACACCGGCTTTGTGTGCGTGGCTCATCAGTTGGACGGCCCGATCCTTTCAGAAAACTTTGGCCCCAAACTTTTTAACTGTTGCTCTCCCTCAGTTTCACAAAAGTTTGGCTAAGCCTTTTCCCTCTCTACAGCTACAATCTGCATTGTAACCCCCCCCCCCCCCCCCCTTCCTCTTTCACTTGATGGGACTTAGTGTCGGAGTGAACATATATAGTCTGGATTTAATGTTGGGGGGGGTTGTATGTGATTTGACTGTTAACAGGATGGGGCTGGCTCGTGTCAGCCTTGTGTCCCCCCCCAATCCCCCTTGTCGTGTGTGATTGTCTGGGCTGGTCCCAGAATAGCCCGTCAGTTCCGCCCCGTGCGGCTCATCCTCCAGTAATGTGCCTTAATGCCCGGGTCCCAATGAGAGCGTGAGGCCTGGCCGTGACAGCAGAGGAGCATCTTAGCCCGCCGCTTATCCAGAGAGAGCCGTCACTTAACTCAGCCCTTCTATTGTCTGGGCCCCCCACCCCCCGCTCCTTCTCCTTGACAGGGTGCTCTATAATCCTTAAACAGAATCTGGTTAAAACTCTTTGAGAGAACTAGTTTAGTGCGTGTGTGTGTGTGTGTTTTTCTCTTCCTTTTCCATTTAAAACATTAATGGTTGTTGCAGATGAAGAGAAGGGATCCCTATGAGGATGATTATAATGTCACTCCCCTGATCTCCCGCCGCCCCCGAAATAATTGTACATCATCGCTTCATAACGTGTCAGAGGGACGTCGGTGGCGTGCAATTAAAACCACAGAATATAATACACCAAATTACTGGTTGTCAGGGCGGCGAACAACACACTCGGTGTTTGAGTTACACTTAATCATCACGTGCATTAGCGACTCGGCTAAGATCCTCCACTCACACAGCGAGGGATGGAAACACGGTGCCCAGGCACGGGGATCCCGTGTGTGATACGACACCCGCATGGGGCCCGTGGGCTTTTTACTGCAGCAAACCCGCTTTGTAACCCCGTCCTATCTGAAGAGACCACGGGCCCGTGTGACCGAGATCGCAGACCATGTGCTGGCGCCGACAGTATGCATAATGCAGACTCCTTGATTAGACGACAGATGTAAACACTGAACACTTACCCCCCGCAACAAGTCGGCCTTATTTATTTGCACACATCATTAGCTTTCATTTTCGTCCAACTTTAGGAAGATGCTGTGAATTAATATTTCATTTTGTGTCGGGGTTGTTTTTTGATTGAACAGAGCCAGAGGGCTTACAAATCAGTGTTGTATTTACGCCTTTGTAGTCGCTCCGATCTGCGTCCTAGGGCCGAGATCAACACACATTTTCTTTTTAACAGGGAAAATCAATATTTACTATTATGGACACGTGAGAGAGTCATTGTCTGGATTATCTTGTCAGTTGCGATCGTTCCTCCACCAAAATAAACACATTTTGCTCTGATGCGCTTAACTGGATTTAGTGCGCCATTATCGGAAATGAAATAAGTAACGTTAAAGGTCATTTGGAAAATAATGCAGAAAGGCTGGTCTGGAAAGGTTAAGTATGTGACGGAGCTGTTTGGATGATAACGAGGGTGCGTCTGGCTTGGAGAGCTCAGGGTTCTGTTTTTGACTCTGCGATCGCTCTTTATGGCCGGGACAGCTTTACAGCCCGTTACCCTGCCATAACACGATAAAGCGCAGCATAATGTATTGGATGTGTTTAGTAGCCCTGGGCTGATGTTTGTAAAATTAATGCTTTTTTTTCTTTTCTTTTTTCTTCTTCTTCAACGGGAACACGCTCACACACAGACACGCTTGCATACAAATGCGCGCACCCTCTCGCGCTCTCACACGAACACACCCATGCAAACATTTTAACGTAACATCGTTATTACGTCAAACTTGGTTTTTGAAAATGCGATTCCTCCTCTTGTTATTAGTTGGACCTTTTTATTAATTTGACATGCGTCGCTCAAACAAACTAAGAGCTGGCACCAGACCCGAGGAAGAAAAGAAGAGGGCAAAAACGAGGACAAGAACCACACAACCTGGTTCCGTTATCAATTTTAGGCTTGAAATGAAGCTGCCAAATATGTTAGGGAGACACAACTTTGTGTGCTTGGTCAGTCTCATTTTTGCGAAAGCATGTTTTTTTTTGCAAGGGGAGAGGGTTAATGGGACCCCTCTGAGCATATTTTATGGAGTGCGTCGAGTCCATCAGTCCTATTATAACTTAATAAGATCCACAGACACTTAGCAGTCAAACCAAGGCTGGCTACCTCTTCAGTGGCCGCAGAATGGGGACTGGGGGACTTCATAACCAAAACAGTTCCCTTTAATCAAACACAAAAAAACAAACAAAGCACCACCCAACCAGCATGCCGGATCAGTAGTTTAGCCACAAGGCTAGCACAGCATTGGCTGTGACTTAGGCTGTTCTCCAGAGGGCGGGCACGTTATGATAGCCAAAGCTAAAGTGGTGCTGTACGGACCCTGAAACGCATTCGTTTTTTAAATAATTGCCCCACAGTGTCTTTTTGAAACGGGATCCAACCCTCACTTAAAGCGGCAGCACCTCCATTACAAGTAAAAAGGGCAGGATTGATTCTATTGAGTTAATAGTGGCGTAGGTAGATTTAGAAGCTGGGCTCCGGGACGAAAGGGGAAAAAAAAGCCCCTGAGAAGTTAATGAGTGATTAACAACAGCAATTAAAAGATGAAGAGGAAGGGAGAGAGGGAAGCCTGTAATTAAAATATCAGTCGTCTCTTTGTCAAAAGTGCGTGTGTCATCCATTGTGCACTTATTAAATGCTGGGAGGGAAGGAGAGAACAGTGCTTAATTCCGGCAGGCCCGAAGTGGCTGGTAATATGCTGGGGGATGGGGCTGGGAAGGCTGTAACTCATGTTTAAGTGTGGGGCCGTGTCATTGGCAGTTCACAGTCATGCATTTCTGTGTTGACACCCATCGGGACAGGGGATAGTAGGCAGTCAGGAGTAATTTAACTTAATTAATGGGATGCATATTTGATGGAGGAATAAAATATCCCGGCTCAGCAAAGTGGAAAAGGGGAAAGATTTAGTGGGAGTTAAAGGTGGAGGGGAGAGTCATTTGTGCATTCAGTTACTGGCGGCTTGAGAGACGGGGGGAGAGAGGAGGGAGAAAAAGAAGAAGAAGAAGAAGAAGAGGAAGAGAGAGGACGACCAGAAGGGAGGGTGGAGACAACACGGGATGTGGAAAGAGAGAGAGATGAAAGGAGAGTGCGCGGGTGAAGGAAATGGTCAAATTAGGCTGGACAAAGCCCAGAAGGTACTCAAGAGCAAATCGGTTGGGTAACGCCTGAGGATGAGAGAAAGAGAGAAAGAGAGAGGAGTTTGAGGTTAATGGAGATTAGCTGTATAGCCCGGGTTCTATGGGGGAGGAGGAGGATGGAGAAAGAGATGGTTGACATGAGGCTGGGTGTACGAGGAGGAGTGGGCCTTCCCTCCAGTGAGACGCTGTTGCAACTGACGACCCTCCATTTCGTTGATGCCCAGTCAAACCATCTGGCCTTAGCAAACAGACAGGGAATTCACACACACACACACACACACACACACACACACACACACACGGCACCAGAGGAACGTGTGGCCTGGTGAAAAGATGTCAAGCTGCTCTTAATCTCCCCTGGCACTTTTTAATTGACTTCCTGTAGGTATAGATTATTTCACAGCGAGTCTGCCCGCCGCTGTGTTTGATACCATCCTCCAGACTGGCATCTGAGACGCTTGCAGCTTCACTAGAGTGGAGGCTCTCTCTTTCTTTCTACCTCTCTCTCTTTCTCTGTCTCTGTCTCTACCCCCTCCTCTCTCTGTGATGGCCAGACTTATTAGAGTTGGAGGAGAGGGCAAATGCAATCAGTCATTGCCGTCGTTATAATTTAGCTGACGTACCTGCTCATTGTGGGGCTGACCCGCTGGCCAGTGCCTGACTGACTGACTGACTGACTGACTGACTGACTGACTGACTGACTGACTGACTGGGGGTGGAGGAGTGAAGCCGCTCCTAGTATTTCCGAGTCTGAGTTCAGCTGTCACCCAGTCACCGACGCCACTGAGCGCCAGCCCTGGGTCTTTGAAACACCAGCCTCCTCCTTTTGAGTCAGGAACACACGCCCCACCGAGCAGGCTTGGCCGTGAGGAGAGACGTTCCGCGAGCCTCGTTCTCCCGCGTTCCCAGCGTCACGGCGGAGCGCGGACTCGGTCAGAGCCTCAGTCAGGAGGGCCGGTGGGGTCAGCTCTGATCGGCCCCCTCTGTTCCCCGTTAGCTCGATGGGTTGTTAGCGTCCTTCAGGCCTAACGGCGGCAAGTACCCCATGATCCTCCGATTTATGAAGTGCTATTGACCATTGTCTATGCAAAACAGATAATAACTGGAGATGAATGGGCGACATTAACAGTGGAATGACATCCACCTTAACAGCATGGGAGAGGGCCCCCCCCCCCTCCCCCAGCTAGCCCGCCCCATCCCTTTTCTCATTGCCCCGTTTAATTGATTAATCACCGACGGCGATTGATGGCGGTCGGCGGTCGAGGATGGGGAGGCTGATTGCTAGTCCACCGTAAAGCGGAGCCGGCGCTGTGGGCCCCTGAAGGGCAGTATTCTTGGACCCCACCTTATGGTGATTCCTCCCGCCGCTCTGACAACACGGGGGGAAATATTTGCCCATAAAAAGGGCCGTGTCGCCGGGTCCCACGCGCAGCGCGCCCCCCTCGTCACTTCCTCCCTCCACCGGCCCATCTCCCGTTGGCCGCGCACCTCCCAGCACCCCCCCCGGTCTCCCAAATCACCGCCGGTCGCTGCCGCGGCCCCCTACGGCCCCCCAGGTAGCCGCCGCCGCGCCTCCACCTTTAAATATGAGGAAATAATGGGGGGCTGAGTGATGCTGCCCGTGTCCTTGACTGGGAGCCTGTGTGCACCATGGCCACATCTCACTGTCTCTCCCCCCCTCCTGTGGGACGCGTAAAACAACCCCCCCCCCCCCCCCCCCCCCCAGAAAAAACTCCCGAGGCTTATTGGTGGGGCCACGGATTGATGCTGCACTGAAATGAAGTGTGTGTGTGTGTGTGTTTGGGCATGTGATAATAGCAATAGAGTACATCTTTGGGTTCAGGCCCCAGTGTGTGTGTGTGTGTGTGTGTGTGTGTGTGTGGTACGGCATATTGGAGCAGCCGTTGTGTTGCTACATGCCACATTACCAATGTGTCACAAAGCCGTTTTCTTCGCTTTTTCTCATTTGTCCGTATGTGTTGGGGAATAGTTTTGAGAGGGTGAACTATGTCTCTCCCTACACCATGTCTGGTCCTGGTCCTGCCGGGGGCTGGAACAGGGCGTTAAGAGAGGGCGGAGGCTCCTGCCACCCAGAGGTCATACTCTGCTGCAATGGCTGCCCAAGAGCTCCACATCACCCGCAGACCACCACCACCATGCCCTGCAGCCTCACACAAAATAGGACAGGGGGGTGTCAGGATTAGGAAGGGTGGCGAGAGAAAGAGGGGGCTGGGTCGCCCGGCTTCCCCTTTCCCGATCCCCGGAAAGCGTCGGGCCCGGTTGCTTTTCCTGCAGAGAGCTCTGTACGGGTCAGGGGAGACGGGGGACGGGTGTCAGCCACCAGCTCCGTGCACTCCCCCTCCCCCCTTTACCGTGTTAACCCCCGCACCGCCGAGCGCAGACAGACGCGGGGCCCTGCAGCGGCCCGTGAAAACGCTGACACATCGATTAGCCCGCCGCACACCCCTCCTCAGTGCGACTCGAAGGAGCGCCTTCCGTGAAGAGAAAAGCGTTTATTCATTTATTCAGTTTATTCAGCAAAACAAACAGGGGTCAGGATTACAGCCAGCTACTGATAGCCTTATGTCTGCTGTGGTTAAATTCCAAATTAGGGGTTCACTCACCAGCATATTTTAGTCATTTCAAACCCCCCGCTCACCCCCTCTTCAGGCCCCTCCACTCTTGATCACGCCATGTTTGTTTCTCTGGTGCTGTGACTTTGGAGAGATTAAAGTGCAGAGCTACTAATTTGATCTCTCCGAGTCTTACAGTAGTTGTTGATTCCAGTTCACCAACCGCTATCCATAAGTTGCGGCTGTCTCTGTCATCAGCAGTAGATGGCGCCATTCACTTGTACTGAACCCACATGGAGCCCTGCTATCTTGTTTCTGTGTGAATGTGAGTGGTACGTGAAGGTCTCCAGTTGTGCATGTCATGTATTCTAAGACTCTACCTAGATGCATTTGTGATATTCAGGCTCCATTCCGATAATATTGTTTCTATAAATGTTTTTGTTTGATAGATTATTAAATATTTTTTATTGATGAAATTTCATTAAAATAAATTCTCTTGATGATATCTGTATTATTTATTACTAATTTGTAAGAAAGAGAAGTAGGAAATATAAATCATTAACACAGGAAAACAAAGTATTACGTTGAATATTATCCAATGTTAATTATCCAAATTAATATTTTATTTTGTTAAACCGGTTGCATAATTTTCAACTACCATCCCCATTAGGCAGTTTATTTAAAGTTAAGCAGTAAAGAAACTGTAAAAAAAACCAAAAAAAAAACCTGTAATAATAACCAAAAATATGGGACAGCAATTGAATTCTCTAGTTTGATCTGTGCCGTTGTCTTTCTCCCTGGTAGACCTGTCTATATGCTTTCTATGGGAGAGGTGGAGGTGGGTAGGTGGAAGGGAGATTGGCTGCTCTCAGGCCTGGTCGTAGTCACCCCGTGGAGGCTCTACCGCGGCGGTGTCGCCGTGTCCCTCCCGGTAGTGCTGCTTTAACTAGGACAAGCCTCTCTATAGCGCCGGACCTCGGGGGCCGATCAGCGGGTCTCTGGAGAGCGCCTCACCAGGCCTGTCACAAGAGGGGCTGGCGCTGCCTGCCTGCCTGCCTGCCTGTGCTGGTGTGTGGGCTGCTGCTGCCGGGGTGGTGGGGGGTGACGTGCCGAGAGGGCAATTACAGCAAGGACATAGACTACACTGTGATAAGTCCCCGCAGCACCCTAATGAAGAGAGCAGGTTAGCCCGCTAAGAGGACTGGGGAAATAAGCATGGCCTCTCTGTGTATTTGTGTGTGTGTGTGTGTGTGTGCGTGTGTGTGTGTGTGTGTGTTTAACCTACCTGAAGAGGATCCATTCTCTGAGGTCATGTAGCCCCTATAATTGCATAGTAACGGATGCATTTTTAACCCCATCTTTTCGCGTATACATTGTACATTGTTTAACACTTATTTTATTTGGGATGAAATACGTGTTTACCACTTATTTTACGTGGGGATGAAATAAGTATTAAAGCAAACAAACAAGTACATTTAAATCCTTCAGCCTAATCAATACAAATAGTTCAGCATAATAAAGAAACAATTTGTTTTGGAAATTTCTGTCCTCAAAATGCTTTTTAAAATATTGAAGTTTTAGTAAATAATAATAAGTAAAATAGATAACACAAAACCAAAAAAAACAAAAAAAAAACCAACTTAGAAAGAAAAACCGATGGAATCAATTCCAGAGAAAGATTTGCGGCTTTCCTTTTCCGGGCACTTTGAATTTCTAGTCTGCTTTCAAACAATATGCAGATCCTGTTATCAGACAACAGATCCTAGATGCACTAGCACTGCTTTTCTTTTCTTTTTCTTTCTTTCTCTCTTTCTCTCTTTCTTTCTTTCTTTCTTTCTTTCTCTCTTTTTTTCTTTCTTTCTTTTTCTCTTTCTTTCTCTTTCTTTCTCTCATTAGGTTGTTCATTGGTTCTTCCTTTCCTCCTACTTTTCGTTTGGGCGGCAGTGAGATGGTATGTAGCTGATACTGCTGTGCTGGCACACTAGTCTGGGATCTGATAAGAGAGCCGCTGGAGCAGTGCTTATTCAAATCAGTGCATGTTCCCAGTGAATGGGAACAGGTAAAGGCAATAAGATACAAGGCGATAACCTTTCTGGAGAGGGAGAGAGAATAGTTTTACAATCTGATTTAAGGGGCTCCGCAACGTGAAGGATTTTCACGGGCTCTAAATGATTTTTGTTCTTATCCAGCTTTCCTTAAAAATATGAAACGCTTCTTTTGTATCGGGAATGGCAACGATGACCGCAAGGAGATTGCGTCTGTTGATACCGTTCTCTATAGCATTACTGTGACAGTGTAGTGCTTTTTGTTTGCTTTGTAAATAATCAGCCCTCAACCTCCTCATTAACCAGTGTTGGCTGCACATGTGGTGCCACTTGCATCTCTCTACGCGTGTGTGTGTGTGTGAGAGAGAGTGTGTGTCAACACACACATTTTAAAGGTTCCTTCTTGCCATTCCGTAAAATCAAACTCCAAACCCTAGCATAATACTAAGATTAGGGCCCTAACATTACTTTATTATTTGCTCTTCCATTTTCTTTCTATCTATTTAAACACTGCTACATTTCCCCGGTGAAAGAGAGAGGGAAATAGAACACAGTTTAATTGCAGAGTAGAGAGTTGTGTGCCAGCAATCTCAGGGGCAGGGGGGGGTGGGGTGGGGGGTGGGGGGGGGTTGTAACATATGTTGCGTGCGCGCCGTGCAGGGCTCAGCAGTGATAGTTAAACATTGGGGTGAAGTGCATCCTCCAAGGAGCTCTGTGTTAATGTGTTTGGCTTGTATTAAACTCAGCCACTCCACTTCCCATGTTAAGCATATGCATTTAAACGGGACTGCTCTGTCGGAAGGAACCGAGTCGAGTGATGCCCTCTGACATGCATTTTGGACCTAAAGTGACAAAGATGTTAATTGCAATATAAGAACACTAGTATGTTAATTTGCTTATCCACGCATCTCCGCGGTATTAATATTTAGGCTTGACATATTAAATGTCAAATTATTGAAATTATTGGGGGGAAAATGTTCAATATGATTTGCTGCGATTTTATGCTTTTAAAAATACAAAAATATAAATTAGTGTAAATATTTTTTCATGCAGTGACAGTCACTGTGATGGGTGTTAAATGATGGGATTATGTGTGTATGAATTAAATTATGTAAAATTATGTTAAAACATACAAAATATCTCAAATGACATCTCCTTTATATGAAACCTATTTTCTTTTAAAGATGGGAGTGTTAATTCTAGATTTATGTCATGCTCTTTAATTGGGGTTTCATATGTGTGTAGTAGGCCTAGATAATGTTGCTGAAGATCTCTTGCTCTCTGCCTTATCGTAATGTCCACTGTGCAGCAGGCTATCGTCCAGTTCATTACAGTTAGGGGTAGGCTAATGTGCAGGGTCCTTTGCTAAATTCATCTCTTCATTTCCTTTCATGTGGACTAACAAGGTACGTAGCCTACCAACAGAAATATATAATACCCCCCCCCACTTATATATATATTTCTTTTTTTTTTCAACCGAACGCGACTAATCTAATATATTAGTCACTCGTGCTCGTACATGGGTGAGCAATTATTCTAAAAAGTTTCCGCCGCATGCAGGGGTGACAAAGGGAATATGCACAAGGAGCCTCGGTGGCTGTGTGTGTACGCCGGACACGTTTGACGGCTGCTCGCTGACGCTGATATGCCAAATGGTGGCGAGAATCCGCCACTTTTAATAACGTGGAGGGTGATGGCTTTCATGAGAGCACGCAGTGACCGTGACAACTCTAATCAGGGGACGTGACAGAGAAACTTTCCGTGTTAGCGGCAAAACAGAGGGGGAAGGTCTCCTTGTTTTTTACCCTCTTTCTCTTCTTTTTTTTTTTTTGAGGCACGGGAGACGAATTTCACAATCGGAGATTGGATTTGTGGTGAAAGAATGTCACCATTAATAAAGGGTTGCGGGGACAAGGTCAGGCGGGTGCCTGTGCAGCCGACCACCCCCTCGTCCCTGAGTGTGTCTGTGGCTTTCTAGACGGCCAGACACGGGGACACGTCTCTCATGTGCATAAGGTAAACGACCTCGTGCCGCTCGCCTTGTCCCTGTCTCACCACTCTGCACCGCCGTCTCTCAATTCACCCCCTTTTTGTTGGTTCCCAGACAATCTCAATTCTGATTTAAAAAAAAAACAGAGAAAAGGAATGATGCTTTGAGGATATAATTAAAGATATCGTTCAAAGAACAACTTTTTGCATATTTGAATTATTACTCTCGTTAAAACCACACAAAATATGGAAATATGATTGCCGGAAGCATATAAATCAATGATCAGCAAGGCCTCAGAGCCCAATAAATATGGGGAGTTAAATACTTTAAAATGCAAATCACATTTAGACATTTGCATATGGGTGAATTTAAAGGAAGTGCGCTTCCTTAAGACCCTCTGAGGTAGAGTAAGGGGGAGGGGGCGAGGGGGGGGGGGGTCGTTAAAAAGTCTTATTTTTTTTTTGGAGCCATCAGTGGTCAAGTTGTAGGATTGTTCTAAATGATAGAAGCTGAAGTGGGCTGACAGACACGGCTGCCTCTCTTTTGTGGCTGGAGAAAGTGCCTTAAGTAATCTGAATAATTAGGACTTAATTATTCTTCATCCATCTGAATCAGAAAAGGACAGATATGGGGATGGAATGTATAATTTTTAGCCTGGCGTCCTGTCTTGTCCTAATGTGGTAAACTAAAGTGACTGTGAATAATACCTACTGACCTTACAGTGATTACGCCTCGCCTAGCAATTTTCTTGCAGTTGCTAAATGAGGGTATTGATTTAGTGAGATTCATATTAAAAATACATATGTTTTATGGCTGTGATTTTTTTTTCTTCTTCTTCTTGTGCTTGTCTTTAATGTATTATTAATTATTATTATTTCGCGGTAATTAGCAGACAGGATATGCAACACCGGAGGGTCGCCAAGTACTTTCTTTGTCCTACTACTACCCACTCTTGCAGGTAGATTTGGCTCAACGTTTTTGCTGAATCTCGTTGTTCGTGTTCATCTTGCTGTTTTTATTTCGCTCTCTGTTGAACATCTGTTTACGCAAAGTTTTCTCAGCCCACATTTTAGCCGGTAAAACTGAAAGTTTAGAGGAATCTTATGTTTTTTTAAAGTTATTTTAGTGTTTCATTATAATGGATGATGACTGCGTGACTGGTGGTCTGGTGGAGTTCAAATGGGGCGGGATTCTAGTTACGGCGTTGTTAGTTTATACATCCTGTTCTCCAGGGAGCGCTGCCTCGGTTGTTTAGAATGGAAACCACCGCGCTGCTCTCCCCGAGACATTTAAAGACATGGGGGCGCCGACGGATCAATGGACATGATGTCTCTTTTCTGCACTAACACCCGGGTTAGAGTGTTAGGTTAAAAACCTGCCTAGCACCTCCCTGAAAGAAAAAAAAAATCAATTTTATCTGGGGAGTCAAAGGAGCGAGCTGCTGGTTCTAAAGGCATCCCTCTCCCGGTGTTCCTGTCCTCCTGTGTGTATGTGTGTATGTGTGTTTGTGAATGTCACTCGTGAGTTGATGCATGTGCTTGCATGTGGTGGGCTTGTGTGCAAACCCCCACCCCCCCAAGTACTGCTATGCGTGCGTGTGTGTGTGCGTCTTTGCCCTGGCACGTGTGTCTCACACTCTTCTCATGGCGCCGGCAGGTATTGACCAGGACAGGGGAAGAGGCAGTTTACTGAAAACGTGTCTTTCCTCTCCCCTCTCCGCCTCGTAGATATTTCCAGCTCTGTTCGCTCCCAGAGATCCAATGGCAGCGTGTAGCCTGGTGTAATAAGTCTGATGTAAATCGACTGGGCTGTATTTGGACACTTAGCCCTTGTTGGAACGTGTAAACTCATTTGTCTGTTCCGCGCTGCTCTCTCTGCGCGTGGTTTTAAGGAGACAGAGGAACCCCCTCGTATTAAGATAATGTGACTGTGCTGGGATCAGACAGCCAGGGAGGAGAGGACGAGCAGCCTGGGTGCTCTCCGTACGGGCCATACATGTTTTGACGGAGTCCAACTCTCTTTATTTTAGTTCTGTCACGCCGATTAGCGTGCACCACTGTATCCACGGCTCCTCCCCGTTGGACAAGGCCGCGTTGTGTGAGCATGCGTCCCAGCGCACGTGTGTTTTTCGCTTTGTGTGTGTGTGTGTGTGTGTGTTAGATGATGTAAAACATACCAGCTCTAAATGAGAAAGGCCAGTGTGCGATGGCCCCGCTGCTCCTCGTGTTGGAGGCTGCACGGCCGCCTTGAACATAAATGCTTGGTGAAGGACTCAGTGACTGCCGTGTAATCCCATTTAGTGCGCGGCTAATGGCACGGGGCTGGCACTGGGAGAATACTCCTCAGAGCAAAACACACTTCATTGGGTCATAATTCAGAGTGACCACTCTGTCTTTCCCGTCCACACATTTCGCATGTACAGTGGACTGTGCGGCACCCACCAGTTCTACTGTTTGTACACACACACACACACACACACACACACACACACACACACATACATGTAACACCGTGCACCACCGTACATGCAGAATCTCCCCACCCAAATCTGATGAGCTCAGTGGATATTCCAGAGAGGTGAAAGTGCCAGTTGTCTGAGCGAACCACAACCACACACGGGGGAATATTTTCACTACCATTAAAATGGAGGAACAAAGGCTCATTTAGATGAACTCTTCAAGATGAGGAGGAGGAAGAGAGAAAAAAAACCCATCTCCAACTTAAAACAGACCCTCCATTCTTGTCACCCCCCCCCTCCCCTCCCCAGGCAGCACGTGCATATCCCCCCTCTGCGTGTGGGACTACAAAGGGCTGTCCGTGTGAGAGCCCTGGCTCCGCTGCCGCCATCGGTGCCGGCTGGTGAAGCTGGTGCTGGTAATTAGGCGTCAGAACACTTAGGGCCGGCGTCTTGTGCTGCGGCCAATTCCCCCTGACGCGGCGGAGGGACGTGTGAGTTATTCGGCTTTGCAGTTTCTTCTGCTCCGCTGCTCATCTGTCCTCTCCAGGCCCATCAGCCTGAACAGCGCGTGTCTGACCCGCGGGCCCTGAGGGGCGCAGAGGGCGGCCGTGTGTGTGTGTGTGAGTGTGTGAGTGAGTGTGCATGTGTGACCCAGGCCCTAGGGGGGCAGCGGACGGTCGAGGCGGGGGTGAGTCAATACTCAGACCCCTGCTTCAGTAACTGTACCGACAATAACGATCAATATGAGGTGAAGGCACATATATTTTACTAATTACTCCAATAATTAAAACAGTCTTTAGTGATTAAATTAAAATCAGTACATGCTCAATTTTACCTAAATGGGTTCAGACACAGTGTAGTAATCCTGCTTAAGCCTTGTTGGTCACTTGTCATAAAATCATTTAAGAAAACAACATTAGTGAGGCGTTCTATTTTTTAGAAGCTCGAGCGCCCTGAGCGATGGGAGAGGAGGGAGAATAATCCATCGCAGCTTAAGGCAAAACAACCCTTTAGTGGGTCGTTTCATATTTTAAATTAAATCATTACATTGTTTTTTTAATTTTTATATAAAAAGTAAAGATATTTTCCGATCTAAATTTCAACGGTTAATACTTCTGTAAAATGTCTTGTTAAGTTTAAATATAATTTTTTTGATAAAATCAAAACAAAATTACATTATTTGTAATTACATATAATTTCATGTGTAAAACCGATTGATTTGTCGATGGCAGATGACAAAATCTAAAGGGGGTCACATTTATTTTTATTCAACAGAGGAATTTCATCAGATCGTGGTTCCTGTGTCTTTCTGTGCAACGTTTGTTACAACTGACTTTGTCGGAGCGTACAGTTGTCTATCCTCTATTAATAACTAATACGCTAATCCTACAACAAAAGATGTGGTTGAATAATAAATCGAGAAGGGAGTGAGACGGGAGGGAGAAATGTGCTGTGGCAGTGAATTTGGAGTTAGCTTAGCGTGCCGAGCAGAGCGCCCGGCTACAGGAGGAGAGGGAAGAGGAGCGAGAGGGAGAGACACGGCGCTTTCAGGTCCCAGAGCCATGTTCACGTCCCACTCCACGGCTGTTTTTACACAGGTAGGCAGTTTGGGGACTCTCTGTGCGAGGAAGGAACAAAACAAAAAAAAGAAGAAGAGAGACATAGGGGGAATCAAAGGATGTTCCCCCTTTTAATAATGTAACAAATATTCTAATTTCTAAAAATAAAACCTCCACTTCATCCTTCCTGCTAATCTGAGCACTAATTTATTCCAACCCAAGGCCATATTAGTATGCTTGCCAAGGGCAAAATGATTACAACAAGACCAAGTTCCCTCAAAACTTTGACACTAACGAAAAGAAAGAGTGAAAATAGCAAGCTTACACTTCATGGTGACCACTAAAAAGCAGAATATTTATTTTAAATATTTTAACTTGCTGGTATCAAACAACAAAAAACTACTTTTAGTTATGCTGTGACATAAATATGACATTTATTCCTTTTCGTCTATTAAATAATTGTATATTCTTATTTTTGTTTAACAGAAAATCAAAAAAAAAATGTTTGAATTGAGGCATGCAAGGTAATTTTTCTGCATGAGCTATACAAAATTATGACAACAGGAAGAAGCTTTGCGAAAAGGAAAACATTCATTAGGTGGTATTTCTTGATTCATTGTATTATTTCCTAGTTAATTGCAACTCAAAGTGTGTGTGCGCGTGTGCGCGTGCGTGCGTGCGTGCGTGCGTGCGTGCGTGTGTGTGTGTGTGTGTGTGTGTGTGTGTTTCCACATGCATTGATGCCAGCGTATGAATGTTTATTGTTTTGCTATATGTACCAGACATCAGACAGACACTTCATTATCGGTGCGGTGATAAGAAATACATTGTGTAGGATAATGATGACGGTAGTTCATATCGTTCATTGTGTGTCTACGGTGGGGTTGTCACCGAGCACTTTGAATTTATGTGTGTTGTTTGTTTATGTCATTTTACAACCGCGTTTCAGCAAATTAATGTCGGAACCGTCCGGAAGAAAAATCGCGTTGCCGTCGTTTCCTAACGGAGACAAACGATACATTTTGGATAATGATTACATTCATTGTCTCCTTTATTCATAAACGCCCGTGAGTTGCCTCGTATGCAAGTTAAACATACTGATATTTAGATACATTTGTTTGCATGCACCTGAATTATTAATGAACTGTTCACAAGAGGAATGATAATTGATGGTCTTTAGTCACGATGATGCCTTTTTCACTTTCTGTAAAGCAATCTTCCATGCGTCATATGCATGCTGTACTCTTATTCCGAGGCTTCGACAGAGGGTTACTGGAGGTGTATGGCCAGGTCTGGTGAGGGGTGTGGAGGGGGTTTGGTGGGGGTTTGGAGGCCTGCAGCGTGGAGTGGGGGTGGGGACCCAGGCAGAGGTTTTGGGGCAGTAGACTGAGTCGCCGCCTGTCACACACCCGTCATGCTCCCGCCCCCATGAGCCCTCCAGTTACGCAATCAACAGTATTATTTCTCCAAAAGGTATATATTTAATTTGTGAAACAATGACAGTTTTTGCTTGATTTATGGTGCGGGGCGAGCTTTAATTAATTGAAAAAATGCATATTACCCCGTGACTTAATTATTAGGTAATTAATCACTGGGTACTTGTTCCACTGCGTTTTTCCATTTTCTTAAACCCCCCCACCCCCACCCCCCACTTCACACATTTATACGTGACACTCGAGTTCCTTCCTGAGGTTATGTTTGCGTGAGGTCATAGTCTCTCCTCGCCCATTGGCTGGCGGGACCAGTGGGGTGGAGCGCGACGCCTGGAAGGTGGAGCACACAGGCTGAGTGGGAACGCAGTCTCCCTCTCCCTCCCCTTTGACTCACCGTAATTATTTGGAGCTGTTGATATTAGGCCTGAGATGATGTTTTCCTTGCGCGCCGGGTAGTGTGGTTCAGCGCCGTGTTGGCTCCCCTGGCGTGTGTAGTCAGTAGACTTAGCAGGCTTTGGTGGGGAACACTAGCAAGAAATAGGCTATTAGCTGCTGGAGCTAAATAATAATTAGAGCAGCAAAGGTCCTATAAAACCCCAACAGTCTGTCAGGCCATTTCATTAAAACACTCTGGTGTGTGTGTGTGTGTGTGTGTGTGTGTGTGTGTGTGTGTGTGTGTGTGTGTGTGTGTGTGTGTGTGTGTGTGTGTGTGTGTGTGTGTGTGTGTGTGTGTGTGTGTGTGTGTGTGTGTGTGTGTGTGCGTGATCCTGTGTGTTTATAAGATTTGGTTTCCTCAAAACGGGGTGCCGTGGAGAGCCCCCCCCCCCCCCTGCCGCCGGGCTGTCCCAGCAGCCTGCACACTGCACCCCACGGCACTGTCGCGCAACATGGAGGCGCGAGAGCGAGAAAACAAACATGTAACCCATACCCCCGCAGCGCCGGGCCGGGCCGGCCAAATGACGTAGGGCTTAACCCTGGAGACCTGACTGGAGCTTCAAAACGTGCCGTAACAGACACCCCAGCCCCTAATATCTACACCCACCGCTAACCACACACACACATTCACACACACCCATCCACACACACATATCCATCCATTCATTAACACACACACAAACACACACACACACACGTCCGTACAAACATGCATGAGGGCTCGCGAACAGGAATCGACACTCTGAGACGCGGCACAGTCCACGGTCTAACGCCACCATAAGCACAAATATTGGCCCCTTCCACATAGAAAGTATTCATATCAGCCCCAGCATTGGCCCAGGTGTAAAGCGATACTCAGGGTCAGGGCCAGAAAGTGTGAGTAAATGTTTGCCTGCTCCAGCTGTCAGCGGTTGACTAGCTCTCGGCGGCGGAGGCCTAAATGATAGTATTTATGTCAGCTTTAAACCGAGCACGGAGCCGGCACAGGACGGGACTTCAAGGATTTCCCCCCGCCGCGCGCGAGCGTCTGCAGGTTGTCTGCCCTGCTAAATGATAGGGGCTGGATCAGCCATGGCTGCAGGTTAGGACAGGAGGTGTGGCCGGCTGTATCGCCGGGCTGGCACTAAGGCCGCTGTAAATCCAACACACACAAACACACACACAGAACCCCCCTACCTGCCCACTGTCGAACCGCTCGCCTGCCTGCCTGCCTGCCTGCCTGCCGTAATGGTAAGCGCTTTAAACTATTAGAGGCGCTGTGAAAAAGGCCTGTTTGAGTGTGGAGCTGTCAGTCAGCCAGGGGGTCGGCCGGGCGGGGGGACGCGTCGGCGCTGTCACGGCTGTCACTCACGGCCAGGATGAGAACTGTTTGGCCCTAATGGATTCCTCCAGGCAGACGGCTTACGCGGCGGGCAGAAGTAAAATCGATGCGTTGTCATGAGCGAGTGAGGCATCATCAAACGGCCAGGTGGACGGGGAGGCAGGGAGGCAGGGCCGCTCGGCTAGTTACGACTATATCTCCAGCCCCGCGTCTGTGTCTGTGCGTGTGCGTGCGTGTGTGTGTGTGTCTGTGTGTGTGTCTGTGTGTGTGTGTGTTCAGCCAGAGACAGACAGATGCTCTGCTCAGTTTTACACGCCCAGTGGGGCCTCCGCTATGATTGTAAGCATGAAAGGGGGCTCTGACCTCCATCATCTTTGTTGCTTTTATTTTCCGGTCCTCTTGGAATCAGACACGTACAACATGCAGTTCGATCTCGCACGCACACACAAACACACACACACACACACACACACACACACACACACACACACACACACACACACACACACACACACAGATGCGCGTGCGCATGCCCGAAAGATGGAGCCATTCAGACAGTGTGGACATTGTAGAAATTGCCCGACAACATAAAAGCGAAAGTTCTGCTGAATTTCTTTTGATATTACGGAATAGATTACCACCTCACTCTAGCTGTGTTGACACAGCCCTTCAGGGAGAATGTACACAGAAAGAGAGAGAGAGAGAGAGAGACCCAGACAAAGAGGAGCTCATCTCACCCTCACACTCCGGTCCACACAGACAGACAAACTCTCACAGTGTCACTGGCTTTGTTTTCCTTTTCTCTTTCCCTTTTAACCCAGCAGGGGCGGACCGCATGGGACGTGCAGGGGGTTACCCTCTGGCCTCCGATTGGCCCTGGGGGAAAGGGCAGGGCGTTGATTGGCAGGTAGATGTGGAGGAGATTGCTCCAAGCTGGTGTCTGCCTGCTGATATTGTGCAGCACTCTGGGTGTTCAGCTGCCTCACTTGGCCTCTCCCTCTCTGGATTCACTCAGTCCCCGGTTGGCCCCTGTCATCCAGGCCGCTCGCCGGCTCCCCTTTCATTAGGATAAAATCCTCTCCGAACTGCCCTGATAATTGAATAACGTCAAAAACAATGATTTATTGCTTTTGTTAACAGTGGCCTAATTTCCCCCCGATGTATTGAAAAGAGTTTAGCGGTCGTCATTTTTCCCCTACTTGAATTCAAGATACGAGACATCACAGTCGATGTTTTTTGTGTGTGCGTGTACTGTATGATATTTGCCTTTGGAGCTCGGGAAGTCTTGGGTATGACTAAAACATGAAAGAGTTTATGTTGATGAAGGAGGTCTTTTAAGCTGGGGAGAGAGACCTAAATACGCTGTGTCCTTAGCAAGATGAAACGGAGTGGGTGGTGTTACCTTAGCTCTCCTAATGGCAGAACCTCTGGGAGGATGCCTGAGAGACACCCACCAAAGTCTTCCTTCGTTCACTATGCTAATTCCACCGCCTCTCCCCCTTGTAATTATGCCCCGTATCCCTCCCTGTTTCTTTCTGCTCCCCTCTCCTTCCTCCTCTTATGCCTTCCCTTTCTCTGGCTAACCAGCCCCCTTCTTTCTCTGTTACTGCTGATGGAACAATTAACACACTGCCTGCACACCACATTTGATGTCATCAGCTTATTTAATAGACGGCACTGATTTAGGTTCCAACAGTTTTACAGTGTTTCATTTGTGGCAGTCGAGTTTACATATGTGAGTTCACACTCAACGTATTTTTCTTATTATTTTCTATTTTTCATATTGTCTGATCCTGGAGTGCCTGGTCACTCGAGCGTGGACCCCCCTTCTGACCTCAGTGTCTCATGACGTCCCCCTTTTCCTTTCCCTGCCCACATGTCAAACAACCCCCCCCCCCCCCCCTCGAACCCCCCCCCCCCCCCCCCCCAGCCGGAGCCCCCAGCCCGACACGTCATCCGCACCGCCATATTTATTTTATCTCGCTAATGTGGGTCACCCTCTTATGGCGGCCATCAGCCCAGGCCCAGTCAAATAACTCTGTCTCAGGCCTACCTTTTGGCATGATTTATGGGCTGGCGTGGCGCGCTCGCCGGGGCCCGCCGGCCCCTCAGAAGGAGTGCCATTGTCCCGCTAGCGCTCTCCACTCAGTGCAGGGGCGCTTTGTCTGCGCTGAGGCAAAGCAGACCCCCGTCTTAAAAAGAATCAAATTATTTCATCATGTTGGAAATGAAAAGGCTGTAATTACTCCTAATTAGACCCCGGCTCTTTTTTTTTCTTCTTCTTTTTTTTCTACCCCCCCATCTTCTCTTCTCTTCTCGCCGTTCCACCCTTTCTTATTTCTAAGTTCGAGGGTGAAGTCTTTATTTGGTTCTTTCCAGAGGTTTGGGAGATTGCTCCAAATCAGAGCCGTGCGGGAGAAAGTAGGAAACAATTTTCTGTTCAATTTGAAATGGATTCATTTGGGCTCCTGACAGCTCCTCTGGCTTTTGATATTCACTGGGAGGGGAGCGTTGACGTGCCGGGATGAGACTGTAATGTTTTCTTTAGAGCACCACCTTAATGGGCCCGGCACCGCCGCGTCAAAAAGACTCACATCGCAGGGGGAAAATGAGGCCTAAAACGCACCATTTGTTTGAGGGTTTGACCATGTGTGTGGGGTTGTGTGTGAAACTGGGGGCGTGGGGGGTACAATTAGTGTGTGTGTGTGTGTGAGGCCTAGGCCGAGCAGCCTCTCCTCTGGCTGGTTAGAGAGCGGGCCTGCTGGCCGGGCACATGGGTCGGGTAGTGTTACTCTCCCCATAACACGTGTCACAGAGCTTGCCTAATGGCCGACTATCACGGAAAATCACTTTCAACCTGTCAACTATTTACATGTATCTTTACCACACAAGTCTTGTCGTTTTAGGTGGCGTAACAATTTGCTAAACAAATCCACTCGCCATTTATCTATCAAGGGGAAGATTGTGTGAAGAGGGGAGGGG